>JAODAL010082790.1:0-11461 GCA_025379985.1 Phyllomedusa bahiana
TGGAAAGGGCACGGGGGAGCAGGGGCCCCAGCAGCCCGGGATGGGGGGTCAGACCGTGGGACAATGACCCAGTGTGTAGGTCACAGATCCCGCCACACAGCAGCTGAGGGGCCAGGGCATTTGGCCCCAAAAGACAGATTTGGGGGAGGGAAGGAAGGAAACCCCACAGGGAAACCAGCATGAAAGGGCGACATGGAAAAAAGACAGAGTGTGGTTAGGCAAAGGCTGCAGCCCCCAGCTGCAGCCCTAAGGTCCAGACAGTGGCCAAAAAAGACATTCTGGGGGTGGGCCCAAAAATAGGAGTAGGCCACAGAGTGGGACAATGACAAAAGTGGGGGAGGTCACCGGGGAGCAGCCACAGCCAAGATGAGGTTTAACAGTGGGGACAATGACACAGTGGGGTTTGGTACGGCAGCAGCCACAGCAGCAGCAAAGAGGTCCCGACAAATGGCCCAAAAAAAAAAAAGGCAGAGTTTTTGGGAGGTCACGGCATCAGCCACAGCAGCAGCCCTGAGGTCAGACAGTGGCACAATTACACAGGGGGTAGGTCACGGGGAGCACCCCCCAGCAAAGCATGAGGGAGACAAAAATAGAAAAATTGGGCACATTTGTAGGTTCACCCCGCAAACCCGAAAGGGGCCAGTGGCACCCAAAAACCAGTTGGGGGATTCATAGGCACCGCAACAACAGCAGCATGAGGTTTAGAAAAGTGGACAAAGTCTTCTGGGGGGGGGTGGCAAATACTTGAATAGGCCATAGAGTCACAAAAAGAAGAGAGTGGAGGTTTTCCCGGGGGCAGGAGGCAACAGCATGAGGAAAGAGAGTGGCACAATGACCCCAGTGTGGGGGGTTACGGCAAACAGCCACCCAAACAAACAGCAAAGAGGGCAGCATTGGGGACAAAGACAGGGGTGGGGTTTGGGGGGGGTGGGTGGCCCCCTTCCGTCCCTGGTAAAGATGGTTGGTGGGGAGTTGGGGGAAAATTTTTCAGCAGATGTGTGGCATCAGGCGGGGGGGGGCGGCATCAAATTAGTGGGGAGGGAGGGGAAATTTTTAACAAAAGACTCATTTTTTCCAAATTTGGGTGAGGCATCAAAGGCCCATTTTAGTCCCGACGCCAAGGGCCAAATTTGGGGTGTGAAAATCCCCCGGGCCCAATTTTTCCCCCCCCGCCCCGATTTAATTTTTGACCAAAGGTCGTTGTTCCCCCATTTTCCCGTGGCAAGCGGGTTTTCCTTGGGGTAATGATGGCCCCCGCCGCACTGAACACCCCCTCTGATGCCACACTACTGGCCCGGGCAAAGGGCAGCCCTTTTCCACTGCAAATTCGGGAAGTTGCGGGCCCCAAAATCCCGTTTGACTGCCCAGGGAGTCGAAACGGATCTTCAAAATGGGGGTGGAGAAGGGGCTTTTCCCAAATAGGCCCCACCCGTTGGTTCAGGGGCGCCCAGGTCCCCGCCCGGGTTTCTGCTTGCTGTTTTGGGGACTGGGCCCCCCCTCACTTGGGGGGTAAGGAAGTGCTCATCAGTGACTCCAACTTAGGTTGCTGTGATGGAAACTGGGACTGTCCGACCC
Source organism: Phyllomedusa bahiana (assembly GCA_025379985.1). NCBI lineage: Eukaryota > Metazoa > Chordata > Amphibia > Anura > Hylidae > Phyllomedusa > Phyllomedusa bahiana. The sequence continues at coordinate 1,576 of JAODAL010082790.1, forward strand.
CCCACCCTTTCCCCCGGGCAGGGCCCCGGCCAGTAGTACGGGGGAGCGCTAAAAAAGAACCCCCCCCGGGTTTTGACCTGTCAAAGGGGGACGATGCCCACAAAGGCGCGGCCAACGACTATGGAGGATTTCCCTATAGTTTTAATTTTTGTCCCCCTCTAAATAGCGGGGAAAAAAAGGCCCCCCCATTTTGGACCGGTAGAAAGGGTCCAATAGGGTGGGAGCCAGAATTTCCCCCCTGCCGGATGCTGACAATTTTTGGCTGTCACTCCAGGCAAATCAGCATGCCCGGGGGCCCGCACAAGTGACCCCGGGGGGGGCCCCCCTCCCTCCACCCCACTAATACTGCCACGGTGCTTGCGGGGTCATCTGCCCATTTCCCTATCTCCATCTCCTCCCCAGCTGCTCCTGCTCCTCCCCCCTGTCACCGGGAAAAAAATCCACACTTTTTCCCCAGAAAATGCTTCTGCCCCAAAAAATCCTCCTCCCCCCTCCATTTCAGTCCCCACCGGACTCTGTGGGCGAGATGTTCGCCCGTCCCCAGTCCCCTGCCCCAGACAGATTTTCAGCATCTGTTCCAGGCATGAAGCAGGGAATGAGTTATTTTTCTGGCGGGCCGGCGCTGACAAATAACGTGTCCTCCTCGAATGGCCTAAACAAACGGCAGGTGTCACGCATGAGCTGCCACGGGCTGAAAACAAATTTTACACAGGGGAGTACCCTGTCCGCCGGGATCATCAAAAAATCTTTAAAGGCCTCTCTCTTTTCAACATCAGTCCAACAGGGCGGTGGAATTTCCCAAATGGGTGGAAACATGCTTTCGAGTGGGGGGGGGAAGGGGCCTTTCTGCCGCTGCAACTGGAGGGGGTTTTCCCGGCTTTGAACAAAAGGTGAAGGCATGCACGGGTTTCCGGGCCATTTTCAGAATCTTCTAAAAATCGTGGAAGACTTTCGGAACCTTTTCCCAACCCAATTGAACACGTCGCCATCGGGCGCAAGACCTTTCCCCTCGGTCGCGCGGACACCATGTTCCCCCATTGCCGTCACCATGGTTCCGTTTTTGCGTCGGCACGGAGAAAGCCACACATTGATTTCTTGCTGCATACGCGGAGCATTTCCTCCCCTTGGATTTGTTGCCGGGGCAAGCCGGGGTGTAGAACTGTGTGACCGCTGTGCCCACACAGTGGGATGAGGAGCGTCAAACCATGTCAAGGAGACCCCCCCTTCTGTTCTACATATTTTTAAAGTGCTGGTCTCCCTTTTTTGGAAAAAAGAAATTACGGCTTAGAACCTCCATCCGGCTCGGAAAGCCATTGTTCTTGACGTGCGAGTCCACCTTTTGGGGAAAGGGGGGAGGGCTGCAGTACCAAAACTTGAACGGAAAGCACGGGAGCGCTGCACCCCTTTTTGGTGGACCATACTGTTGTCTCTTTTCAATCACCCCGCTGAAAAGACTGCTGGGTGCCCCTGAGTAGAAAGGGGCAGACATCTGTAACGGGGGAAGAGTCAAAGAGAAACAGCCCCTTCTGCAGAGGGGGTGGAGCCTTGACTGGCTGCAAAGGCATGCTTTGCCACTGGGCGCTGCGCTGCTGTTGCTGTGGCGGCAGGATGGACCACCAAAATCTGACCACGTTTCTCCCAACCCAAACCGGATGGTGACGCTGCATGTGTTGACGCAGGCCGTGGTGCCAACTTTTAGCTCCCGGGCCATGCTTCACTTTCTCCCCACAGATTCTACATATATCCATATTCGGCTCCTCCGGTTGTCTTAGCAAAGAACTCCCCACGCCGCCGAGTATCGGAATTTTACCGCCAACGCTCCGCAATGAGTGACTACTGCCGCCGCTGTCCCCCGCTGAGCCCCTGTGCCGCTACTTTCTTTGACCGCAAAAGCGGGTTTTTTACCCGTGGCCGCTTGGCTCCCGACCTTACACTGCTGCTATCCTGCTGACGCACGGCCACACAACCCACTTGCTGGCTGCGCCACTGCCTGACGCGCAAGCTGACGCCCTCTTCTCCTGATGATGGTGAAGCCCTTGCCTCACCCGGCTCCCAAGTGCGGTCGGCTACATCATCATCTATTTGTTTTTTCATCGTCACTGCGTCCTCATCACCGGTCTTGGTATGCAGAGGCTGACCCCTCACAACATGACCTCCCAGCCACTCTCAACATCTATACTTTGCCGCCTACTGCAAGACGCAGGGATATTGGCCCCATTTCCTTCGCTGTCCCAAATAGCTGCTGCCTGCCCTCCTCTAATTGTTCAACCCCTCTATCTAGGGGCGCTGAGCCCAGACCACATAGTAATCTCTGCTGAGGGAACCGGATGGGACAGAGGCGGGTTGAGGACAGGTGATGGGCCGCTGACCCGCTCCCGGCCATACCAACTAAGGGTTGGTCCCGACGTTCCCACGACTCTTGGTTGAGAGTTGTCAGATGTCATCTGGGAGGAAGTGGGAAAGACCTAGTCAACCAATCAAGAACCCTTGGGTTGCTAGTCAGCACACGGCCGCTAGATGACAGCGGCAGTTGTGGCCTCACCGAGTGACCCCTGCTGCGAGTCCCCCTTGCTGTGCTGCGACCCTGGCCTGGAATGTTTGTGCCTCTGCCACTTTGCAGGTGAAGAGCCTGCCGCCTCTCTGTCTGACATACTGTTTGTTCTAAAATGTACAGATACTGTTTATGAAGATATCTGTATATGATAACTAAAACAACCCTGGGATTTGACTCCAAATGAACCCACTAAGAAGCTTGGGGTAACCCCTTTGGGTATAAGTTGCGCTCCACAACTGGGCCCGGGAAAAATGACTTGTATATGCCGTTTAAAAACTCTGTTTTATTTTACTGAATATAAAAGCACAAACAGGCTTAATTAACCTTCGGATATGAATTATGCTACAGAATTCTTCTGTGGCGTGAAAAAACAAAGTTTTTTTTACTGAGTACAACTGCAGAACAACGCTTAATTTTAAACCCCCGGATGTAATTGCGCAAAAAAATTGAGCAGCCACAAACTACTAGCTTTGTAGCGTGTTACAATTGTGTGTTTTTCTAAAGCTACACAACAAGAAAAAAAATTGTAAAAATTTAAACCCTCCCCTTGTGAATTAAGGTACAGGAAAATTGGGAATTTTTGGCGGTGAAAAGGAGTTTTTTTTTTTTCACCAAAAGCAAAAAAAACAACGCTTAATTAACCCCGGGTGTAAATTTTCGTCTAACAATTAAGCAACCACAAACAACGACTTGAGCTGTTACAATTGCGTGTTTTTTTTACGGGAAAACAACAAGGGGAATAAATTTGGGAATTTTAACCCTTTGCTTTTGGGAAATTTTGGGTACAAGGAAAAATGGGAATTTTTTTGGGGTGAAAAGATGGTTTTTTTTTTGTCCCCACAGCAAAAAAAAATGCCTTTAATTAACCCCTGGGTGTAAATTGCGCCCAAAAAAATTGAAACACCCCCAAAAATACTAGCTATTTTTAGCGTTTACAATTTTCGTGGGTTTTTTAAAGCTACCCCAACAAAAGAAAAAATTGGGAATTAAAACCCTTTCCCTTGTGAATTTTTGCTACAGGGGGAAAATTTTAATTTTTTTGGGGGTGAAAAAAAACGATTTTAATTTTTTTTCCCCCAAAGCAAATTTCAAAAGCTTAATTAAACCCCTTTTATGTAAATTGCCCAAACAATTTTAGGGAAACCCCAAACTACGGCCCCATTTAGCGTGTTTTCAATGTCGTGTTTTCCCACGCTACCCCCAACAAAAAGAAAAAAATTTTTAATTAACCTTCGCCCCGTGAAAATTTTGGGGGAAAAGGAAAAATGTAATTTTTGGCGGTGAAAAAGACGGTTTATTTTTGTCCCCACAGCAGAAAAACAACGCTTTTTAATTTAAACCCTGGGTGTAAAAATTTCGCAAAAAAAATTTAGCACCACAAACTACTACTTTGAGCGTGTTACAATTGCGTGGTTTTTTTAAAGCTACACAAGAGAAAAAATTTTAATTAACCCTTCCCCTTGTGAATTAAGCTACATTTAAAAATTTTAATTTTTGGCGGGGAAAAAAACGGGGTTTTTTTTTTTCCCCCCACAGCAAATACAACGCTTTTAAATTTAAACCCCTTTTTTGTTTAAAAACGCCAAACAATTGAGCCCAAAAAACCCAAAATACACTTTGTAGCGTGTTACAATGTCCCCGGTTTTTTTCTACGCTACACAACAAGAGAAAAAATTTTAATTTAAAACCTTTGCCCTTTTTGAAATTAAAGGGTACAGGAAAATTTTAATTTTTGGCAGGAAAAAAAACTTTTTTTTTTTGTCACCACAGCAGAAAAACCCAAAGCTTAAATTTAAACCCCCCGGGTGTAAATTGCGCAAAAGGGTTTTAGCAGCCACAAACTACTACTTTGTAGCGTTTTTACAATTTCGTGTTTTTCAAAGCTACACAAAAAGGGGAAAAAAAAATTTTAAAATTTAAACCCTTTGCTTTTGGGAAATTTAAGGACAGGAAAATTTGGGAATTTTTTTACGGTGAAAAAAAAACGGTTTTTTTTTTTTTGTCACCACACAGAAAAAAAAAACACTTAATTAACCCCTGGGTGTAAAATTTCGCCAAAAAAATTGGGGCCCCCCACAAACTACGAGCTTTGGGAGCGGTTACAATTTCGTGGGTTTTTCCCCAAAAAACCCCCACAAAAACAAGGAAAAAAAAAATTTTAATTTTAAACCCTTTGGGTTTTTATTTATGGTACAGGAAAATTTTAATTTTTGGCCCTTTTAAAAAGACGGGTTTTTTTTTTGTCACCCAAAAACAGAAAAACAACGCTTTAAATTTAAACCCCGGATGTAAAAATTTTGCCAAAAAATTGAGCAACTACAAACTACGAGCTTTTGTAGCTGTTACAATGGCGTGTTTTCTACGCTACATAACAAGAGAAAAAATTGTAATTAACCTTCGCTTTTGAATTAAGGGTACAGAAAAAAATTTTATTTTTTTGCGGGGAAAAAGAGTTTTTTTGGGGTCACCACAGCAAAAAACAACGCTTAAATTTAAACCCCCGGGTGAAAAAATTCCAAAAAAAATTTAGCAGCCAAAAATTTAAGTGGTTTTTTATTTTTAAAAACGCTGTTTCTTTTAAAAAGAAAAAAAAAAAAACAGGAACTGGGTTAATCCCCCCCTTTTATAATTTAATGTGCTGTGTAAACCCCATTAGAACATTAAGAGAAGCATTCCCCTGAAGAACCCCAAACCCCCCAAATTCCCCCCGTATAAAAATCAAATTTCCCCTTTAGTAAGAGCAAAACCCCAATCAGCCACCAGGCACCCCTTCCCCCGGGCAGTAAAAGTGAGAGGAGTGGGAAACTTTCCCCCGTCCGCCCCGGGCTTATAAGTCCGTGACACACCCGAAACCCCGCGGCCCCGATTTGGGTTCATCTCTGCACTGTCATGCAGGCTAAGGGCCCCTTTTTCCTCCCCGAAAGGGGTTTGCTTCCATGTAAAAGCCAAAGTGCTCGCCCCCATTTTTAAAACAATCAAAAGGGGACACCTTTGTTCCCCCCCCGGGAAAACCCCAAACTTTGGGCTTCGTTCAGAAAACCCAAGTTTTTTCCCGAAAATTCCCCAAACGAATTTCCCCTTCGTTAGAATCAATTCGCCCATCTCTAATTGAGATCTACAAAAAAAGGTTTTAAGCCATGAAGCAAAATGGATTTTTCTACTTGCTACCAGATTTCCAGACGGTCTCAACACTAGACATGATATTATATACCCAAATTTTTTGTTTTGGGCCTTGTGTTTTTATTTAGTTTAGGTTTTTTATCACGATATTTTTTTCTATAATAAGTTTTTATATTCTCCGTGTAGTATGTGCATAATACCTCGAATGTTTTGGGGCAAAATAAACATGTGACAGGTTAATGATTGTTGGTTACACCTTTAAAAATAAAAGCGTCCTTACACTCTGAAAGCTAAGAGCTGTATTTTATGACAAAAGGCTTTTTCTTCAGCTGAAACACATCAGCGTGTTTATGTCTTTTCTCCGTCATCCCGTTTTGATTTAAAATGATCAAAAAAAAGTTGATTTTTTTTGCCCTTTAACGGAAGGCCGCAATTTGTTTATACCTAAATCTGGAATTTCCTTTTTTGTTTAGATTGGAACGTGGAAATGTTTTTTTTTTACAGAGAAGAAAAATTTATGTTCCTGTCCAAAAAAATTTTTCCTTTTACCCCCTTAAAGATAATGTCCATCACCAAAGCGGGAAAAACTGTACAAAAAAAAAATTTGCGCTGACAAATTTTCTTTTTCAAAAGTGCTAATCTATCCCATGACAGGGGAAAAAAAAAACCTTCAAAATTACAATCATAAAAATTACCAAATTTTAAAACCCCTGAAACAGGGAAAGAAAATATACCATTTTCTTTTATTTTTGGGTTTAAAAAAAATTCTTCAATAGCAAAACTCAATGAAATTTCTGCTTAAGGACCAAATAGTACTCCCCGGGGGAAAATTGACCAAAGGGCGATCCCTTTTATATGAAAAGGGTTCTGTAGACATATAATTGTTTTATACTGCCTTTATATGCTTTGACTCAGTGATTCTTCTCAAGGGGCGTCCCGCCCCAACCATGATGACTTCTCCTGGAAACGACTTTTAAGAATCCTCACTTTTCCAGAACCTATATACTTACCTATCTGCTGGAGAGGGGGCAGAGGGAAGGGGGTTATTACCTCCCTATATAGTAAAGGGTCAATCCCCTTTTTCCTTTTTAAAAAGTTAAACCCCGGGTACCTCCCTGTTGGAAAATTTAAAAAAGGAAGTCCCCTTGACCACCCTTAAAACCCCCATTAGGTAGGTGGGTTAATAGGTCCCTAAAATAGGTAGGTAGGTATAAGCCCCCTTGATACTAGGTAAAAAAATTTCCCATGGGGAAAGGAAAGGTGTATATTTTTTCCCCTTGGTAGTTTAGGGGGTATAGGGCCCCCTCAGTAATGAAAGGGTGGTATATACTTGTAGTGCCAATAGTAAAGATTTAGGTATGTAAGACCCCTCAGTTAGTAAGTATATAGTTCCTCCCAAAATAAAAAATAAAATAGATAGGTAGGTATTTAGGTCAGCATGGTAAGTAGGTAGTAGGAAAAAGTTAGTTTGGAAAAAAAATTTTGGTCCCCCATATTATGTGCTAATACTGTGGGTTTCCCCCCAGTAGGTTGATGGGTATATTGGCCCCCAGAAAATTTGGGTTTTTTATGGGGCCCCCACAAAAAGGGGGGGTATTTTTCTATGGGGCCCCCAGTAGAAAATAGGAAATATGGGTTTTCCACAATAAGTTAGTAGTTATAAAGGGTTTTTGCCAGTAGTGGGCAATTTCCCCAAATTTAGGTTATAGTTTTTTATGGGGTTTCCAAAGCCCGTGGGTGGGTTTCAATATGTTCCCGTAGGTTTTTGGGGGGCCCCCCCCGGGTTTAGGTGGGTCTATATGCCCCCCGGGGTGGGTTTTTGAGGGTTTTCCCAGTCTTTTGGGCCCAGGGGGTTTCCAACCTTTCTAATGCCGTGCCCCCCCGCAATAAGTTCCTCATTTTTTGCGGTGCCCCCCAAACCCCCAAAAAAATTTTTTAAATGGCTATTTCAAAACTGTAATTTTCCCTCCCCAAAAGGGGTTTTACATATGGGGAAAACGCCCCTGAGGGGTACCCCTCCCTTTTCACATACATAAAAAGGGAAACCCACCCCAAGCCGTTACATAGATGAAACCCTTAAATACGGGGGGGCCTTGAGTTTTTCCAGGGGGGGGGTTTAAACAAAATGGACGCCCTGACGGAACCTCTACATGTCACATACATTTTAAATTTAAACCACTCAAAAGGCCTTTAAAACATGATGTAACCTTATACAGGTTGGCCTTTTGAGTGGTACAGGGGGGGGTTAACATATATGTGTGCCTCTGAGGGTACCTCTACATGTCACATACAAAAAAAAAAACCCCGAGCCGTTACAAAAGATGTAACCTTGCCCGGGGGGGGGGGAGGCTCATATATAAAACCCCCATGTCCCCATTTCAAAAGCCCCCCCTATAAGGGGGGGGGGGGTAAATGAAATTTGGTATATCATGGTTTGCTGTTTTTGGGGTACAAGAAAACCAGGGTTTAATAAACATATTACTTGAAACCACATACAACATTACTTTAAAATTTAAATGTGTGTGGGGTTTTTTTAACCTAAATTCCTTGCACCCAAAGGAACAGCCCTGCCGTACAGTGTCAGCTTTCTCTTTCACTGAGTATGGCGGGGCCCCTTTTTCCTAAAGTTTTGGTACATATTTGGGGGGGGCGCGTGATGCAGCACCTTTCAGCGTCCTGCACGCACCGCCCACAAGAAAACCCCCCGGGACGTTTAAATCCGTCCCCCGCCGCCCGCCCCCGCTCAACCCGGATCGGCTCAAATGAGCCCCCAAAAGCTGCGAGTAAATTTGGGGCCCACTGCTCCCCCTCCCCTCAAAATTCAAACCGCTGTGGGGGCCCCCAAATATGCCAAACAGCTGCAGGGGGGGGAGGGCCGCCACAGCGCCCCCCTGCAGTTTTTTTTTAACCATTGAGGGGCGCCCCCCTCAGCCCCCTCCCGGCCGGGCCCCCCTTCCCGGCTTTGGGCGCCCCCCGGGGTTTTTTGGGCCCTTCGACCCCCCCGCCGGGTCCGACCCACAGGGGTTTAAAACCGCTGCGTAGGGAAATTCTCTTTGTCCCCCCAGTAGGTTATATGGCTCCCCAGTGTGTAGATTGGTCAATATGTTCCCCACTAGGGTAAAGGGATATAGGACTCCCGAGTCTGTAGGTAGGTATATATCTCCCCCAGTAGGTTATATGCCTCCTCAGTCTGTAGGTAGGTATATATGTCCCCCAGTAGGTATAGGTTATGTCCAGAGGTCAAGCCCCAGAAAATATTGTCTAGCAACAACCCTTTTTTATCAGAGCCGGACCTTTTTTTCATTTTTCTTTGACAAAATAACCCCTTTGGTTTTAGTTTTGTGCCTGCTGTAAAAAACCCTTCTATCACAAATGTCCATCTAACAGGCTCAGTTAGGAGTAGAGCTGAAATGTCAATCACTGCTGTAGGACCACACATACCTATTAACTCCCTGGCTATTTCTTTAACAAATACACACTGGTAATATAGAATAACCTCTTTTCCTCTCACCCACCTTCCTTTCCACCTCAGATTTATCATTTCCCAACTTACTACACAACAAAATTATAACACCATGACACCTCAATAAACCACTGTTGACTACACTGTTGACAAAGTTGAAATCGGCACAGTTTTTATGTTGATCAAAATTTTTAGATCATGCAATAATTTAGGTTAAAATCTGGCATCATCATTTCGGCACCCCTGTCATTTTGGCGGCCCGCAAATCCTTTTCAAATAGAGCAAGGGTGAGTGTGTTGCACGTCATGAGGGATGTGTAGGTTGCGATTGGCGGAAAAAACACGACCTCGTTTACATGAACAGCGTTTTGTTCAGCCTCATGCTCTCAGCGTCCAGAGCAGAAGGGGGTGCGCCTTCTTGTTTCCCAAAAAGCTCAGCGAAATTTTTTATTTTTTCACAGAGAAAAACCCCTACTTTTGCTGTGATCCTTTCAATTTAGTTAATAAATTAAATTTTATTAGTTAGCTAGAGAATTTTAAAGGAGCTTACCCCATAAAAACCGGGGGGGGGGGGGGGGGAGGGGGGGCCCCCCGGGCGAACACAAAGCTCTATAAAGAAACTGGATAAAGTTCACCAAGACTTAGTGTAACATTTCACTGCAATACTTTTTTTATTAAACAGTTTTCTTTGAAAATTTCCTGGTATTGGGCAGCCTGAAATTATAGGATACACATCTTTTTCTAGTAACT
>JAODAL010082791.1:0-11461 GCA_025379985.1 Phyllomedusa bahiana
CAGCCTTCAGTGAGTGGAGACGCACCTCCTGGCAGGAGAGACAGCCTGCTGAGAGGAGAGACTCGCACCTGGATTTCAAATTCAATCTCATAGAATTAGCTGAAGAGCACAAACACTTCAAACGATAAAACCCCTTTAAGTTAAGTATCTTGTAGAAGAACAAAATCAGGTTTTAGGCATTTGAATGTTTTCCATTTCATGTTAACCTACACACAAAATTGATTCAGAGTATGCAAAAGTGAAAGGATGCAGAATTGTTCCCATGTTTTTAATGATCTGGTTATACTTCATTGTTTCCCTCTCTAGGCAATAAACATAACATAAGTTTTAACAGATAAATAAAGCCCGAGAGCTAACCAACAAATATAACTATAAAGCACAAAGCATTATGGGAAAGGGGCTGAGAAGCCCACAGCGCCCTCTGTTGGTTGTAACAAATCCTCAATTTGCTTTTGACCCACCGAGTCTTGAGAAAGCAAAAAGGATTTTTTAGCCAAGCCAGTATCTCTCATCTACAGACAACGCTGTTTCAAGATTTTTGTCCCTCTTCAGTGCAGAGTAGAGAAGATACTGGCTGTGTGGGAGGCATCGGGTAGCTCAGGAAGGGAAGATCTCTCCTTAAGGAGAGCACCGAACGAACGGCTTGTAGAGTTTTTGTTTTGCCTTTTCGCCCTCTACTTAGCATCTGCATATCACAAGGCATTATGGGAAAGGGGCTGAGAAGCCCACAGCACCCTCTTTTGGTTGTAACAAATCTCAATTTGCTTTTGACCCACCGAGTCTTGAGAAAGCAAAAAGGTTTTTTTAGCCAAGCCAGTATCTTCATCTACAGACAACGCTGTTTTTGGGATTTTGTCCCTCTTCAGTGCAGAGTAGAGAAGATACTGGCTGGCTGTGTGGGAGGCATCGGGCAGCTCAGGAAGGGAAAATCTCTCCTTAAGGAGAGCACCGAACGAACGGCTTGTAGAGTTTTTGTTTTGCCTTTTCGCCCTCTACTTAGCATCTGCATATCACAAGGCATTATGGGAAACATAAAGCACAGAATAATAACTATAACGTTAATGGGTTACAAGTGTGCAAGCACGTCTGATGTCTCTTTTATCTGACTACTAAAAGAAAGCCCTTCAAAAAGGCAATAAGCAGAAAGGGAAGCCTATACATAGAGCGAGAGACTCACTTTGTCCTTTAATCCCTTTAAGGTATAAATTTAAAGGGGTGTACTCACCATGCTGTTTCACAGAGCCACAGACAGCTTCAGACACACACTTCCTGGCCAGGTTATAGGTGGTTCTGTAGCAGTGATTGGGATATCAGCTTTGTTATGCCTAACTGATCTTGTTACATTGAAATGAGTGCAAGAGATTTCTGTAGTGCACAAAGCTTCAGAGTTTCATCTCAAGGGGGTAAAAATTGTCATTAACTTAGGTAAAGAAGCTCCTGTGCTAGAGAAAACATTCAGCATGGAGTGATTCGCCATGGTCGGATGACAGTCTAGAATAATGAGATAAGAGAAAGAGCAGAGATATCGTCAGTAGTGTTGATCGAACCATTCTAGGAAAGTTAACTTGTAGTAGGAATTCTCGAATTTTTAGAACTCGAACCAAACCGAACATTTTACTGTTCGTTCGAGTAAAGTTCTAGTTCTAGTTCGACACGTCATTTTCAGTTTCGTTTTCAGTGGCTTCTTGCACTTTTTGAAGCCATCCAATCACCTTCTGCAGCTCACTCTCTGTACTGTACAGACTGTTCTTAGTTAGATAGCATTTTCCTCTCCATAGACATCAATAGTTAGGGAGTTTGGTATTGCTGGCTGCACCTTTCGCACACCCAGAAGCTGATTTTAGGTGACAGTTACAGGATTACATAATACCTAACTCTCATATACATGGATATATATTATATTATACAGAGTGCTTGGATTTGCTAAATCCTACTCAATGCCAAAAAGTTAAGTTTTTACAGTTTTGGGGGTTCAGTAATTGTATAACACACCGTCTCCAAATCTCCTATGTGTCAAAGGGGCTTTTGGGCCCCCTCAGGATGCAGGGCCCCATAGCAGCTGCTACCGCTGCACCTCCTATAGCTACACCCCTGCTTGCAAGCTGTCCTCATCTTTTTAGTTAACCATTGAAAGGAATGAAGTATTTTAGCCTCTCAATTTTTTTCTGTCACTCTTAGAGCCAAATTTTCTTCACTAAGTTGTTCCACGTATCCAGTTTACTGTTATGGATGGTAATTCCAGCTTCTCCTCACCTGTATAGGTATAAAAATTAACCAGAACATCTTCTCCCATAGACTTTAATGGGGTTCGAGTTTGACTTCGAATAGAACCTTAAATCGAACACACTAAACTTCGAGGTTCTAATCGAACTAGAACTTTTTCTGCTCGCTCATCTCTAGTCATCAGTAACCAATTGAAACTTGTGTACACTAGCAGTAGATAAAATCTCCTTTATCTGCGGAGCAAAGCAAAATCAAAACAGCAATATATGTGGTAGTAGTCTTCCTTTACCTTTCCCTAGATGTTAAAAGCTAATCATTGTGTTGAGAAAACCCCTTACAAGTAATATGTGCATAATCATCCGGCCCAAACCTTGTGGGCTACCCAATGGAGAGATCTTTATAAGTGTCATTTATTGAACATGTTTAAGGGTTTCTTTTGTCATTTTTTTTTAAATTGTTTTCAGAATATTGTTACCTTTTAAAATAAAAAAAAAATTATAGTCACCTCCCTTATCACCTCAGATCCAGTGGTTTGCTGTCCTCACTCTCAGACAGTCTTCTTTTTTACATCCTGTCCTCTTTCTAGGCAGAAGACAAGTCTAGAAGGAGGAGCACACAGCAGTGATGACTGGCTTTAGCAGTTCCTTTCTCTTTTCTCTTCTGAGCAATCTTCCAAGCTGATGTTTTACCAAGTTAGTCTCATGGATTCTACTTTGAACTGGACATACTGTAGCATTCTGCAATGTATAGGAAAACATGTAGGATGCAGAAGAAAAGAGGAGCAGCATTTCAGATAAAGATCTATTGGAAAATGTCTTCACACCAACATAACTACATTGTAAAAAAATTCAAAAGTATCCAAAGGCTAAATGTCATATAAACCTAGAAACCAGTATCAAGCCTGCTTTCGGTATGCTACATAAGTACAGATGATATCCTAAGAATGCATTGCTATAAATTGTGCTCTTCACAGTTTGTCACAAGTTTTGCTTTTAGGTTAACATAATTTAGATAAGCCTCTGTAGGTTAAAGAGGTTGTCTCACCATGCTGTTTCACAGAGCCACACGCAGCGTAAGGCTCACACTTCTTCAGGCTGTAGGTTGGTCTACAGCAGTGATTGGCAGATCAGTGTTATTCCTAGCTAATCCTGTTACATGGGTGCAGGAGATTTATAATCTGTAGTGCAAAAGGCTGAAGAGCTCTAAGGGTTAAAACTCGCCATTAACCTAAACAAACAATCTCTTGTGCTAGAGATAAGATTCATCAGTGAGTAACTTACCATGGTTGTATGGCAACGTGGAACAATCAGATAAGAGGAAGAGCAGAGATATGTACTCAGTAACCAAGATAAATTTGTGTACACTTGCAGTAAACAACATCTTCTTTATCTCTTGAATAAAGCAAAATCAAAACAGCAATGTATTTGGCAATTATCTTCACCTTTTTACCTTTTTCTACTTGTTAAAAGCTAATCAAAGTGGGGAAAAAACCCCTTTAATCTTAGTCATCTCACTGGACAACCTCGGACAAGCCCTACTATATGTCATTTATAATACAGGTGACTTTTTGTGTATGAGAGGAGCCAAGGTGCCACTGCAACCTCTGCATTTACAGTCACATTTCAGAAACAAAACCATGTGTATACCCTATGGCAGCAAATATTGAGTTAAAGTTATTATCTGGCACCGTGACCTCTTGCAGACTGGCACATTTACTAGAAATTATGCCAAAAAGTAAATTATAGCTGAAATCTATCCAGCTCATAATTTATGTAGATTTCAGTTTCAGATGCATGAACTGCTAGGAGATGCAAATGTATCAGGGGGTATGTTCTTATTCATGTAGTGGGAAAGATTCCTGAAATCTGTAAAATGTTATCTTTATTTCAGTAGTCCAAGATGCCTTTTTCTTGGATGAAGAAAGCGTTTTACCAGTCCTCTGTGTGCACACTTATTTATGAGTCACACACACATAGCCCATGCATTGTCCATCCCTGGAACACCTCCCACATACTACTTAAGCCAATTAGCAAAGTCCTTTTAGGGTGCTTTCACACATTACCAGCAAGCTTCTTTCAGTTGTCTAAATTGTTCAGAAAGGTGTTTCAAGTAAGTAATCAATGACTGTGTTTGAAGTCTTGTGGATTGCAAACACTGATTGAGTACTCACTTTCCAAACAGTTTAGATAAGTGAAAAAAGCTTACTGGTAATAAAGGCAGTTATTTGGAGTGCTGTTAAAACTGCGCTGTGTGAAAGCAGCCTTACAATCTGCAAACAGTGTTGTTGAAGTTAACACCTTCCAGCAGGTGAGATCCTTGGAAGTTAAAAAGACTTGCAGGACAGGTCATTGAATTTGTTGACTCATCCCTAATCTAACAGTATCAGTAATCACATATGTCCACAGAAATGTTCTCCCTTAACATCAATGAGAAACACTAAGGGGTTGTTCACACAGCGATTTTGGATCTGATTTTGGATCCGAAAATCGCATCCAAAAACGCAGTGTCGATTGGATCCTAAATGGATCCAACACGTTTCCAACATGCAGCTGCGTGTTTGGATGCAGCAGGATCGCACCCTATAGTTTTAAATACCCCTGCTGCTCTTTCGCCCAAAGAATTAACATTAAATTCTTGGAACGGCTCCAAAAGCGCAATGGACCACAGTACACTCGTGGAAACCACCGATGTGTGTTTCAAAGTAAAAGCAAGTAAATCACCTGCCATTTTTTTAGATACGTGTTTGGGTCCGTTTAGGGCTGACAGATGGACCCAAAACACGAATCAAAAAAATCTTCAGACGGACTCCCCAAGCCGTGTGAACATCCCTTAAGGGTGCTTCCACATGTTTTTTTTGGTGGTTTTGATGCTTTTTTTATGTGTTTTTTTGAGAAATGTGCATATTAATTACTGTGCTTCTTGCACAAAAACCACTAAAAAAGCATCAAAACCCATACAAAAAGCAGTGTTGTGAAAACCCCCTAAAAGGCCGTTACCGGCTTTTTTGGGGCAGGGTTTTCCAGCCGTTTTTGCGCGCCGCCGCCTGAATAGGGCTGGAATCCGCCCCCACCCCATTCGTAACCCACATTTCTCAAGAGAACTGTGGATCCCGTTCTCCTCCTCTCGCCAAATATGCTGGGGGGGAAAAGTGAATGTTCATTATCCGGCAGGATATGCCATGGATAATGAAGCCTATGCACCAGGCAGGCCCCGCCGCCCCCCCCCCCTTATTAAAGCCGAAATTTTGGGGGCGAAATCCTCCCCTTACAGCTTGAAAAAGCCATGTGAACTGGCCCAATGAAACCGTCGGGCTGTTTAGGGTTTGTTCACATGCAGTGGGACTGGGCCGCGGGGGACCGGGGGAACCCCCCGGTGGGCCCCCCCCCCCGACCCGCTGGGGGCCCCGAGGCAGTCCCCGTGTCCCCGGGCCGGTCCGCGAAACCCGGGCCCCTGAGCCCCGGGACCTGCCCCCCGACGCCCAAAGGACCGGCCCCCTATCTCCCGGAGGTGAACCGTGGGGCCCTTCGCCTCCCGGGCCCCGGCCCCTACTGTGAGTAGGGGGCGCGGTGAGGCACTTCCCCGCACCCTATCAGGGCACAGGAGCCGGGGGGCAGCCGGGGGCGGGGGAGCGGGAGCCGGACCCAGGTAAGTGGCTGTTTGTTTTTTTTTTTTTTTAACTACCTACAAGGGGGGGCTGATTAAAAGGGGGTCCCGGACAAAGGGGATCCCTGTAAAAGGGGGGTCCCTGGCTAAAAGGGCCCCTGGTACAAGGGGGGACCCGGGTACAAGGGGTCCCTGGCTACAAGGGGGTTCCCGGCTACAAAGGGGGGGTCCCTGCTAAAGGGGGGGGCCCGGGGATTAAAGGGGTCCCTGGCTAAAAGGGGGTCCCGGGCTAAAAGGGGGGGGGGCCCTATTACTAGAGGGTGCCCGGGCTACAAGGGGGGTCCCGGCTACAAGGGGGGGCCCAATTACAAGGGGTCCTGTCTACGGGGGTCCTTTTTTAAAAGGGGGGGCCCTGATTACAGGGGCCCTGGCTCAAGGGGGGGCCCGGGCTACAAGGGGGGGGGCCCCAGTACAAGGGGGGGGGCCCCTGGCTACAAGTGGGGTCCCTGCTACGGGGGGGGGGCCTGTTTACAAAAGGGGCCCCGGGTAAAGGGGGCCCGAACAAGGGGTCCCTGGAAAAGGGGGGGGGGACCCGGGCTAAAAGGGGGTCCCGGGCTAAAAGGGGGGGTGTCCCGGGTAAAAGGGGGGGGCCCCCTGGCTACAAGGGGGGCCCAATAAAAGGGGGTCCCTGTCTCAAGGGGGCGTCCCTGTTTAAAAGGGGGGGGCCTATTACAAGGGGGCCCCCTGGTACAAGGGGGCCCCGCTACAAGGGGGGGCCCCCTACTAAAAGGGGGGGGGCCCCCCTTTCCAAGTGGGGGTCCCTGGCCAAGGGGGGGCCCTGTTTTAAAGGGGCCCTGGCTACAAGGGGGGGGCCCCTGATTAAAAGGGGTCCCGGCTCAAGGGGGGGGCCCCTGGCTAAAAGGGGGCCCGGTAAAAGGGGGGGGGCCCTGGTAAAGGGGGGGGCCCTAATTAAAAGGCGGTCCCTGGCTACAAGGGGGTCCCTGGCTACAAGGGGAGCCCTGTTTACAAGGGTTTCCCCCTGCTAAAAGGGGGGTTTCCCCCTCTACAAGGGGGGTCCCGGTAAAAGGGGGGGGGCCCTGATTACAAGGGCCCCCGGCTACAAGGGGGGGTCCCTGCTAAAAAGGGGGCCCTGATTACAAGGGGCCCTTTGGGCTACAAGGGGTCCCTGGCTACAAGGGGGGGGGGGGTCCCTGGTACAAAGGGGGGTCCCGGCTAAAAGGGGGGGGGTGGTTTTAAAAAGGGGGGGTCCCTGGCTAAAAAGGGGGTGTCCCTGGTAAAGGGGGGGTCCCGGGCTAAAGGGGGGGGGCCTGATTAAAAGGGGGCCCCGGGGCTAAAAGGGGGGGGCCCTGTTCAAGGAGTCTGGCTACAAGGGGGGTCCGGCTAAGGGGGGGGGCCCCGGCACAAGGGGGGGGGGGGCCCTGGCTACAAGGGGGGGCCCTGATTAAAAAGGGGGTCCCGGGTAAAAAGGGGGGGCCCTGGCTCCCTAAAGGGGGGCCCTGGCTAAAGGGGGGCCCCCTGCACAAGGGGGTCCCTGACTACAAGGGGGGCCCTTTGACTACAAAAGATGCCCTGACTACAAACGGGGCCCTGACTACAAAAGATGCCCTGACTACAAAAGGGGCCTTCACTACAAGGGGTCCTGGCTCCTACGGGGGGCCCCGGGCTAAAGGGGGGCCCGGGTAACGGGGGCCCTGGCTACCGGGGGGCCCTGGATACCTACAGGGGGCCCTGGCTACAAAGGGGGGCCCGGCTACAAAGGGGGCCCCTGACAAAAGGGGGCCCCTGGCTACCAAAGGGGGGGGCCCCTGATACAAAAGGGGCCCTCATACAAGGGTCCCTGGCTCCCTACGGGGCCCCTGACAAAAAAGGGGGGCCCCTGACTAAAAGGGGTCCCTTGCAAAAGGGGGGGCCCGGGCTCCAAGGGGGGCCCTGATCCCTACAGGGGGCCCCTGCAAAAAAAAGGGGGCCCTGGCACCTACAGGGGGCCCCTGACTACCAAAAGGGGGGCCCCCGGGCAACCAAAAGGGGGGGCCCTGACTACCTACAGGGGTTCCCACTAAAAAGGGGGGCCCTGGCCCCCAAAAGGGGACGCTTTGACTACCACGGGGGGGCCCTATAAAAAGGGGGGCCCTGGCTCCCTAAAACAAAAGGGGGCCCTGACTACCTACACACTCTAAAGGGGGCCCCCCTAACTGCCTGCAAACACCAAAAAAGGGGCCTTAACTGCCTGTATACTACTTCAGGGGAAGCCCTAACTGCTGTAACTACCAAAGGGGACCCCAACTACCTACAGCTTCCAACTGGGGGGGAAAAAACCTATCTCAGATGGGGGCCCTTTCCTATTTCCTACTACCCAGGGGGTTTTTCTACCTACCTGGGAAAATTTAAGAGAGGGCACGCCCATAGCTTAGCATTACTCCGGACTTGTCCCTCCCCCCCTTCCCAACCCCCTTTGGATACAAGGGCCCCTAAGTTTTTGGCTTTTACCCGCTCTCCCCCCCTGGAAGTTTGTACAAGAGGGAATAGAAAAGGATGCTGGGGAAAAAAAAGGATTTAAGATATTTTGTGTTATTTCTGCAGGGGGTACTGTGGGGACAATTCCCCTGGCGGTGTGGGAAGGAGCAGAAAAAAGGGGGTAAACGCTCATGAGAGAAGAGAACGATCAAATATAATCTCCGGGGAGTCCGAAATTTTTCTTCAATATTGGGCCCCGTTGATTCACTGAAGGATGTACCCGAGCTGGTTCTGACCCCAAAATGGTTCCATATGGTTTTGTTTTAGGTAAATGAGGGTGTTGACCTCTGTGGTCCCCTATATGGTGGTGTTGTAGGTTTACCTGGTGGTGTCCCGCCTCATTGGCTCCATATGGTTGGTTTTAGGTTATACACTGGTGTCGACCTCTAGGGGCTCTATATGGGGGTGTTTTAGGTTATACCTAGCTGGGGTCCCGACCCCGGGGCTCTTTTTATGGAGGTTGTAGTTTCCCGAGCTGGTTTGACCTCTATTGGTCCTGTAGGCTTTTTGTAGGTTATATCTAGGGTTTGATCTCATGTGGTGGTGTTGTAGGGTTTTGTCAGCCCGGATAATGCCACGACATTTTCCCGATTGACCCCCTGATAGGGGTTTTCACTTGTACTTTTTTTTTGTGGTGTTATTTTGAAGGTGGTGAGGGGCGTACCAAAGGGAAACGTGGGGGGGATATTGTATGTGGGTGGAGGGGGGTATTTTATGTGGGGGGGGGGGATATTTATGTGGGTGAGGGGGAATTTTATGTGGGGGAGGGGGGTATTGTATTGGGTGGGGGGTATTGTTTGTGGGTGGGGGGGGATATTGTATTTGGGGGGAGGGGGATATTGTATGGGTGAGGTGACGCTAGTGGGGGGAGGGGGGTGTGTATGTGGGTAGGTTATTTTTTGTGGGTGGAGGGGGTAGGTTGTGGGGGGAGGGGAAATTGTAGTGGGGGAGGGGGATATTGTATGTGGGTGGAGGGGGGATATTGAATGTGGTGGGGGGGGATATTGTATGTGGGGGGAGGGGATATTGTATGTGGGTGGAGGGGGGTTTGTAGTGGGGGGAGGGGGATTTGATTGGGGGGGAGAAGAGTTTTTATGTGGGTTGGGGTGGGGTATGTATTGGGGGGAGGGGGGTAAAAGATTTTTGGCGGGGATATTGTATGTGGGGGGCGGGGGATATTGTATGTGGGGGGAGGGGGTATTGTATGTGGGTGGAGGGGGTATTATATGGGGGTGGAGGGGATGTTGATTGGGTGGGGGGGATATTGTTGTGGTGGAGGGGGTATTGAAGGGGGTGGAGAGGATATTGTATATGGGTGGAGGGGGGGTATTTATGTGGGGGGAGGGGGTATTGTATGTGGGTGGGGGGGGATATTGTATTGGGGGAGGGGGTAGTGTTGTGGACTATTGGAGGGATATTGTATTGGGGTGGAGGGGTAGTGTATTTGGGGGGGGGGGATATTGTATTGGGTGGAGGGGGGTAAAGGGTTTGGGGTGGAGGGGGAATTGTATTGGGGGGGGGGTATTGTATGTGGGTGGAGGGGGATGTGTTGTGGGGGGAGGGGATAATGTATGTGGGTGGAGGTGGATATTGTATGTGGTGAGGGGGGTAGTATGTGGGTGGAGGGGGTTTTGTATTGGGGGGGGGGTATATTGTTTGGGGGGAGGGGCTATTTTATGTGGGTGGAGGGGGAATTTTATGTGGGGGGAGGGGATTTGTTTGGGTGGAGGGGATTTTATTGGGGGGAGGGGGATATTTATGGGGTGGAGGGGGATGTGTATGGGGTGGGGGGGATAATGTAGTGGGTGGAGGGGGTATGGATGGGGCTAAATTAGCCTGGGTCTATTAAATGTTAGACTAACATAGTGTATCTCTTTTTATTGTATACACAAAAAGTTCTGTTTTGAACACTGTATTATGTGGAAAATGGGGGCCCAAATTTTGTCCAGAGGGCCCGGGAATATTTTTATTTTCATAGGGGGGCCCCCGAAGATAATTCCCCCTTTGGGGGCCCAGACCCCCCAGTCCGACACTGTGCACATGGCATGTTGAATCCATTTCTGGATCCATTTTGGATCCAAAAAACGCACTCAAAAGCGTTGAGTCAATCGCATCCAAAACGCCTCCAAAATGCATCCAACACGCATCAAAACATGCATCCAACATGCATGTGTGTGTTTGGATACATTTTGGCTGCAGCAGGATCACACCCTATAGTTTATTATAGGGCTCCTGCTGGCTCTTTCGTACCAAGAAAGACATGACAATTTTTTTGAACAATCGAAAGACCAAGTAAAACACACGGTGATCACTTGTTTAACGCTGATTTTTACTGAAAGCAATGGGAAAACACACGCACATTTTAGATGGGTTCTGGGTCCGTTTTGGGGCCGTGATGGAAAACCCAAAAATGCATCTTTAAAAATATGTAAACCGGGGTCCCCAAACCCCTGTGAACGTACAGTCTTCCCAAATTTAAAAAAACTTAAACGATCTTTTTGTTGACAAAGGTAGTTTCCCCATTTACCCCAATACAAAGCGTTGGCATACCGTCAATCCCCTTTTTTGACCCACCGTAATGGTTTCATTTCTTTTCATACTAGTCTCTTAAACACATTTGGGGGAAAAACCCAATCTCCGAATCAAATTTTTTCTGTCTTTTTTGAATTTTAATACTGTCCATGTTGGCTTCCCAAACATTTAACCAAAGAACATTTTCACATTCTGTAGTTCTTCAGGATTTCTTGTGTCAGGGATTTGGTCTTTGCGCAAATTGCTTTGCCCTAATTATTTTTAGGGTTTCCATGAGATCTTTCATTTTTACATTTCCCTGTAAGGATATATTCACATGGTGTATTTTCGGTGCGCACTGTATGTGACACAATATGCCGGGTGTTTTAGAAGCACCACGGCCACGCAACTTTGAAACATGATACCGCCTCCTATTCACTCACACTCCCCCTGGCGTTTAAACGCCGGGAAGAAGTGACATGTCAATTTTTTCTCCTGCCGCGTCAAAAAGTCAGGTATCCATAGTTCTCAATGAGAGCTATGAATTACCATATTTGCAGAGCGTAATGCGTACGTATTGAAGCATAAT
>JAODAL010082792.1:0-11460 GCA_025379985.1 Phyllomedusa bahiana
GTTGGGTTTGATCTTCGACACTGTCCTGTAATTTTAAACCCCACTTTTAGTTGGCTATTTTCTCCTTTTTTTGGGACACTTTACTGCACGCAAGGCAAGCACCCCCTTCGATACGGCACACCCATAAACCCCCTGGGCCCAAAACCCTTGTAGGCCAAAAATTGCAAAAAATTTTTACAGCACACAATTATATGGAAAAAGCATTAATGCAAGAATTTTTTTTAGTGCAAATTGCAAGGAACGTGCATGTTTACACCCAACTGTCACACAGCGAAAATGATTGGAAATCACAATAAGGACACACTCCACAACATCATAAGTGATGAGGAGCCGGGAACAAACTAGATTGTATGCCATAAAAGTGTCTACAACCCTCATTACATCCTTTGTGCCCACTATTTAGGTTTCCATGGGGAAAACCATAAAAATGATTCTAAGGGGATCAAAAAAAGGGCCATAGGGGGACGGGACCATGCTTTTGTCTGATACAAAAGCAAAATTTTGAAATAAACAAATACGTCCGTTATGCCCAAAGGGGGCGTGACAGAGGGGCAGCCCTTAGAAAACTTTTAGATGCCCCCCCCATTCCTACCACGACCACGACATGTCAGTACCTTTTAATAATAAAACATACTGAAGGTCACATCAAAAATTTAAATTCTGAAAAACAAGAAAGGGTGAAACTAAAAAAAGGCAATAGCATATATCAAAAAATATCTGGCAACTAAAGACTAAAAAAAACCTCAAGGTATATGAAAAACCTGGGACTCTTATTTTTACAGTATTTGACAAAGTTTTGTATTAAAGCTCCCCCCCAAAAGTAAAGGGGGATCCCAGACATGATCCCTCCAAATATATTTCCCTCACTGGGCGTAAATCCAACGAAAATTTCGGGGGAAATTTGGGAACTAGCAACGGGGTCATCCGCAGTGGAAAAAAGAGGCAGCTTTGTCAGCAAGCCAAGAATTAAAATCTCAAATAAATAAAAAAATACTGAAGCTTCATTTTTTGTATTCATTTAATGGTAATCTAAATTTGGTTTTGCTGCCCAGCTCCCTTTTTTTTAACCACGCAGGATGACCCAGTTGGGTGGTTCCACCTTTCCCTAAAAATTCAGTCTGGTTGCGCCTAGGGAAAAAGTAATTTAGTGTGGGACTCACCTGCTCGGGGATCCCCCTTACTTTTGGAGGGATTTAATAAAAATCTTTGAAAAAATACTGTAAACAAAAGAGCCGGGTTTTTTCATATCCCCTTAGGTTTTATTTAGTCTTTAGGGTGCCACTGAATTTTTTAGATTTTTCTATTGCCTTTTAGTGGCACCTATGTTTTACTTTTTTAGAATATATTTTAATGTCACGGGGCTTATTTTAATGTTTTGTAAATTCATTTGAGATGAATTTGGGCTTCCCTGAACAGCTGCTTTTAAATGGGGGGAAGACCCCTTTTTTTGGTTTAATTCCCTGAAATTGCGTCCGGGATTGGGGCGCATGGGAGGGAAGGGTATTTTATTTGTTAGATCACCGTCTATGACCCCCTTGACTTTTTGGGAGTGACTTAATACAATCTTTGATAAATACTGTAAACTAAAGCCCTTTTTTCAATACCTTAGGTTTTATTTGTCTTTATGTCCCACGATATTTTAGATTTGCTATTCCCTTTTTTAGTGTGCCCCTTGCTTACTTTTTCAGAATATTTTTTTAGAGTGCCAGTTTAGTAGTTTTGTAGTTCTTTGAGAGGTAACTATTGGCTTGCTGCCACAGCTCCCTTTTTTTAACCCAGTGAGGATGACCCAGTTGGGGTTCCTACCATTCCCCGAAATTGCAGTCTGGATTGCCCCTATGGGAAGTATATTTAGTGTAGGGACTCACCTGCCGGGGATCCCTTGACTTTTTGGGGAATTAATACAATCTTTTTTTTTTCAAATCTGTAAACAAAGATCCCAGGTTTTTCATATACCTTGGGGTTTATTTATCTTTATGGCCACTGTTTTTGTTAGATATAGCTATCCCTTTTAGTTGCACCTATGCTTACTTTTTCAAATATATTTTAGAGGGCAATTTTCAGTATTTTTATTCATTTAGTTTGGAAAATTCAGGCTTGCTGCACACAGCTGCCTCTTTTTAACCATCAATCCCCATTGGGGGTTCCCTACCTTTCCCCTAAAAATTGCATCGGGTTTGACCCTAGTGGGAAAAATTTTATGTAGGGACTCCCCTTCGGGGACCCCTTGACTTTTTGGCGGGTGGTTTAAATCAATCTTTGATCAAATACTTAAACAAGGCCCCGGGTTTTTCAATACCTTGAGGTTTTTTTTATTTTTGGGGCCCATTTTTTTTTGTTAGATATTTTGCTATGCCTTTTTTAGTGTCCCTATGCTTACGTTTTCAGAATTATTTAGATTGCACAGCTTCAGTATTTTTTTGTAGTTCATTGAGATTGTAACCCCTTTGGCTTCGCACACACTGCCTTTTTTTAAACCCATGCAGGATGACCCATTTTTGGTGTTCCTCCTTTCCCTAAATTGCATCGGGATTGACCCCTAGTGGGAATATTTTAGTGTGGGGACTCACCTCTCGGGATCCCTTGACGTTTTGGCAGGGAGCTTAATACAACCCTTTGATCAAATACTGTAAACTAAGAGTCCCGGGTTTTTTCTATCCCTTGAGGTTTTTTTTAGTTTTTTAGTGTCCCCACTGAATTTGTTAATAATGCATTGCTTTTAGGTGCACCTATGTTTACTTTTTCAAATTTTTTAGTTCACAGCTTCAGTATTTTTGTAGTTCATTGAGTTTGGAATTCATTGGCTTCTCACCGCTGCCCTTTTTAACCGTCGGAGACCCATTGGGCCTACCATTCCCCTAAAATTTTGCAGTCTATTGCCCTAGGGGGGAATTTATATTTATGTGGACTCACCCGCCGGGATCCCCTTGACTTTTTGGGAGGTGAGCTTAAATCAATTTTTGATCAAAACTGAAACTAAACCCCAGTTTTCTATCCTTGGTTTTATTATCTTTAGTGTGCCACTGATATTTGTTAGATATATGCTTCCCTTTTTAGGTGCCCCATGCTTACTTTTTCAAATTTTTTTTTTTTTTAGAGGGGCACAGCTTCAGTATGTTTTGTATTCATTTTGAGATTGGAAAATCTCATTGGTTTTGCTGCCACAGCTGCCCTTTTTAACCAGGGCGGGGATACCCTTTGGGTTTTTCCTACCATTCCCAAATTGCATCGGGTTGCCCCTAGTGGGGAAGTTAATTTGGGTTAGGGACTCACCTCTCTGGGTCCCCTTGACTTTTGGAGGGGGCTAAAAAAATCTTGATCAATACTGTAACTAAATCCCGGGTTTTTCATAACCTTTGGGGTTTTTTATCTTTAGTGTCCCACTGATTTTTTGTTAGATATAGATTCCCTTTTTTAAAAATATCATCAGTTACTAATGAAAAAGGACAAAAACCTCCCCAAAAAAATTATTACCAAATTACTGCACCAAACAAATCCCACTATCCCAACCCCCACATTACCAAAACACTTCTTACACTAAACACCAATTATAGCCAAACATGCCCGCAAATTACCCCCAATAGTGAGTGAATTCCCCTACACTTTTTCTGAATTAAGTCACTACAAAGCCAACATTAATCAATATGACCCAGGGTAGATCCAGGGTATACATTCTGCAGACTGTAAACCTATCATATAGGGGTAACACCAGTGTCACGGGCTTGTAACTTTTATTACCCCATAAATTACCATATATGGTAGAAACCACTATTTTCTCGGGAACTGCATATTTTTTCCATACGGGACCATAAGTGGTAGATACTAGGGAGGGTATCAGACTGTATAGTACCACAACAAATGACTTACAGTATAGGGGAAATACCAGGTACACGGGCTTTGCAGGGGGAAATTTTCCCTTTCATACAGTGTTTTATAGTGGTGATACCATGAACGGGCTTTGAAGTTTTGCAATTCCCGCCATACAGGACTATAAAGGTGAAACCATGCACACTCTCTGTAACTATATAATATTTCCTCCATCCCCGTGTTTCCCAAAAGTTAAATACTGGTTGCACACAGGGTCTGTAGACTGTAATTACAACCATCCATGACATATAGTCTAGATACTAGTCATACAAGGCTTGCAGACTGTTATTTCTACCACACAAAGCATAATGGGAAAACCAGGGAAAACGCCTGCATGGTAATTACCTCCAAAGGGGACCATATACGATAGATACTGGGTTTTACACAGGGTTTGAAGATTGATATTACCGCCATACAGTGACTATAAGATGGTAGAAACCACTGTACACAGGCTCTTTAGACTGTATTTTACCCCCATACTGTGCCCATATAGTGGTAGATGCTAGTTATTCACAGGGTCTGCAGACAATGTATTACCGCCATCCAGTGACCATATAATGGGAGAACATAGTACACATTCCGCAGACTGTATATTTCCAACGACAGTACGTTATGATGGTAGGTACCGTATCACAAACTCCAGATTGTTAGTAACCCAAAGAACAGGACCCTGTGGTGGTAAAAAAGTTAAAACAGGCCTGGATGTGATTACTACCAACAATGATGACTTAGTGGTACTACCAGTGTACAAGGCTCTGAGACGCAACACCTCCATACTGACCATATTGGGAAAAATCATGGACATAGGGTCTCAGACGTATATTCCTCCATAATGTGCCCATAATGGGAAAACCATGTCCAACTCGCATCTGTATATTGCCTCCAACATTTTCCATATAGTGGTGGAAACCAGTGTACATACTCTGGGAGACCCTATATGCTAATATAGTTTACACAGCCCCTGCAGGGGTTTTTATACCAAGATGTTGTGGGAGAAACCAGTGTATATGGTGGGTTTTTTTATTACCCACACAAGCCTGTGTGGGAGAAACCTTTTACACAGGCCTACAACGAAAATACTCCCAACAGGAGCAAACGTGGTAATACCATGAAAAAAGACCTGCGACTGTATATCACTAACATAACACTAAGGGTTTGGGCCCCATAAAAAACTTTTTATGCCCCTCCCCCCACCCGTCCCCCACACCACAAAATATTTTCAGTACCTTTTAATTATAGTCATGCAGTTACTAGATAATACAAGGAGCAAATACCTCACCATACTTATTATCATCATACTGCTACTAAACACTTTCCACTATACCAAGACCCACATTACCAATAACACTTCTATACATCTATACACCAATTATACTGCCAGAACATGATCACAAATTACCATCACATAGTGACTGATTAATACCCTTATACTATTACTGAATTAATATTAGTATACAAAAACCAACATTACCACCATGTAGTGACCATATGTTGGTAGATACCATGGTATACAGTCTGCAAACTGTATATTACCTCAAAACAGTGACCATATAGTGGTAGGTACCAGTGTACACAGGCTCTGCAGAATGTATATTACCTCCATACAATGACATTATAGTGGTAGGTACCAGTATATACAGGCTCTGCAGATTGTATATTACCATCATACAGTGACCACACAGTGGTAGATGACAGTGTATGAAGGCTTTGCAGACTATATATTACCTCCATACAGTGACAATATAGTGGTAGCTACCAGTGTATACAGGTTATGAATACTGCCCCATACAGTGTACCAGCGTACATAGACTGTATATTACCACCACAAAATGACCATTTAGTGATAGAAAGCAGTGTTCACAGGCTCTGCTGACAGTATATTACCTCCATAAAGTGACAATATAGAGGTAGAGACCAGCTGTACACAGGCTCTGTAGATTGTATATTACCGCCATACAGTGATTATATAGTGGTAGATGACAGTTGTTCTCAGGCTCTGCAGATTGTAGATTACCACCATACAGTGATAATATAGTAGTGGTAGGTACCAGTTGAACACAGGCTCTGCAGACCATATATTACAGCCATAAAGTGACCATATGGGAGTATATATCAGTTGGACATCAGCTCTGCAGACTTATAACTGATTACAGCGAAGTTACATCCAGTGACTCACAGGTGACGTTTTCTTTGATGAGTTGTTCACTTTCCCTTTTCTTCTGCATCAGATCCAAAACGTCATGATGACATTTTGGACACTTTTCCAGCACCTCCCTCACTGTCTTTTACCTCTGTACAAATTTCCCAGGGGTGGGAGAGCAGGTACAGACTACAGCTTATACGTACAGTCTCCTAGGGGGGTGGAGAGGACCAGATATCTAACCCCCTGGATATTGTGGTACAGCTATGTCTTGCACCCCTCAGTATCAGATTACCGGGTAGGTTGCTAGGGGTTTCAGATGGGTAGGTGGGCAATGCCATAGGTTGACAGGTAAATAGGCAAGGCCTCAGGTAACTAGGCAGACCCCCATTAGATAGCTTGGTAGGCCCCAGACCTTAGGTAGGTAGGTTCCAAGTAGGCCCCAGGTAGGTAGGAAGTAGATAGACTCTAGGTAGGTAGGCAGCAGTTAAGCCCCAGGTAGGTAGTAGGCACCAGGCAGGTAGTAGGCCATAGGTAGGTAGATTGGCCCCAGGTAGGTAGGCTGGCAGTAGATAGGCCCCATATAGGTAGGTAGGCAGCAGTTCTAAGGGGTGTTGTCAAACTCTTCCTTCTAAGAGAACCAGGCCAGGAAAGTAGATTTTGCTCTTGCATACACTTCGTTTGGTTGCAGAACTTCTGGAGTGACTAAGGTTCTCTATTAGTCTATTTGGAAAACCCTGAGACCATAGCAGTGAAGTGTCGCCCTCTAGCTCTGTGTCCCTGAGCTGGGGGCTTAGCACTCTAGGATGCAGGTAGCACTTGCTTGTGCAGTGCTGCACTGTGCACATGGTACAGTGATGTGCACGTATTAAAGCAAAGGACAAATCCAGCTCACCTGGCATCATAATCAGGGATGCACGGAAAACATGTGTAACCCATCCTCATGCAAAAGCAAATAGAAAAATGGTAAAGTCCAGCATCCCAAGTAAAATCCAAGAGCTTTATTCGGACAAATCTACCAGAACACAAAACAGAAACAAAAAAAGCAGAGGCTTACGCGTTTCAGGTTGTGTTCAACCTTTACTCATAGCATAGTATGACAGAATATGACCATATATATATTAATACAAGACCTATAGAAAAATTTGATGTTGAACACATGACTTGATATATAACATAAGTATAAAGAAAAATAATAAAAAATAACAAATTCTTTCTAATGTGAAAAGAGATCATGTCGTCTATTAGACCTAGAAGGGATCTAGTGGCCAAAATAAATACATAACATGCCTCACGATTGAGAAGTTTTCTATGATCGTCTCCACCTCTAGGCGGAGGAAACACTCGCTCAAGTGCCTGAACCTGGAAGGAGGATGTATTGGCAGCATGTGTGGTTGAAAAATGAAAAGAAGCTGCAGAGACATTTCTGGTAGCAGCATGCGAAATATCAGATAGATGTTTACAGATGAGATTTTTTAGATGTTGGGTGGTATATCTGATGTACTGCAAATGGCATTCTGTACAGTAGATAATGTAAACAACATATTCAGAGTTGCAATCAACATGTTGTTTTGTAGTGTGAACATAGTTATTAAAAAAAGATGTAACTGAAGCTGAGGCAAAATATACTTACATACAAATGGAATGACCACATTTAAAAGTGGCAAAGTGATGTAACCAGGTCAGAGTGTGCTGAGAGGTACTGTTATAACAACTAGGAGAAAGAGACCTAGTGACCAAGTGAAGGTGCTCTGTGGGCAACACATTATTATTATTTATTTTAGAGCGCCCTTGATTCCGGGGCGCTGTACATTTGAAGCGGGTGCATAAATAACATTGGTCAAACAATTACAAAGTTAAAATAAGTAACTAACAACTGGTACAGAAGGAGAGAGGGCCCTGCCCGTGAGGGCTTACAATCTACAGGGAAGGGGTGAAGAGACAGAAGGTGAGGGGCAGACATGTTTGTGGGGTGGAACAGTGCAACTGTGTTATTGTTGGTTATAGGCAATCCTGAAGAGGTAGGTTTTCAGGTTACGTTTGAGGCAAGTGAGAGTGGGGGAGAGTCCGAGGTTTTGAGGCAGTGAGTTCCAGAGTGTCGGGGAAACACGGGAGAAGTCTTGGAGATGGTTATGTGAAGAGCTGATAAGAGGAGAGCAGAGAAGAAGGTCCTGTGAGGAGCGGAGGTTCTGTGAGGGGATCATCTGGAACCACTAGAAAAAAAAAACTTTTTACAAGGTAGAGTCACAGGCTAACAGTGGCAGCAAATCAAAAAGGAAATATAAAAAATATCATAAGTGACTATAAAAAGGTTCAAAAGATTGTCATTCAAAAAAGCAACAAAGTCCGGAATATCTGCAGTAGCCCCTTCCAAATGCAAAAAAAAAATCATTGATATAACGTTCACCACACGATAAATTTACTGTGTGGATTGGACAAATCAAAAAGATTCCCACCAAGCCATGTAAATATTAGCTAATGACGGTGAGAACATTACTCTCATGGTCAGTCCAGGTCTTTTGAAGAAAAAATTCTCCATCAAACATAAAAAAGTTATATTACAAAAGAAAATCTACAGAAGAAATAAAAAAAATCAGTTAAAGAATCATTGTATGAATTGTAGAAAGAAACCACATCAGTGCTCTGAGAGCCAGGTTGTGAGGTATAATTGAATACAAATACGTAGGGCGACATGTATGAAAACTGTCTTGGCCTAAGACTTTTCTTGTTGCCCATAGCAACCAATCAGAGCTCATAGCAACCAATCAGAGTGCCCCTTTCATTTTTCCAGAGCACTATATGAAATGAAACAGGCGCTCTGATTGGTTGCGATGGGCAACAAGAAAAGACTTAGACCAAGACAGTTTTCATACATGTCCCCCATAATGTCCACTGTAAGCCACACAAAAGAGGAATCCCATGGGACATTAGACAAACTGTTTAATACTGATTTTGAATCTTTCAAAAAGCCTGAGATAGATAGAATTAAGGGCTGCAAATGATTATCAAGCCAGACACCCAGACGTTCAATGAGAGAGCCTATACCGGCAATAATCGGCCAGAAAGGAGGTGGAAAACTGGGTTTGTGTAATTTCGGAAAATAATGGAAAAGGGGTATAATAGGGAGTGCAGGTATCAGACAATCAGAATGTTGAAAGGGATGATACCCAAATAAATTCCCTGTTTGACTAAAGATGCTAATTCTTGATGAAATGTAGTGTTAGGATCACCTCTCAATTTTAAATAGGTTTGTGTATCCGATAATAAAGTCAAATTACCCCTACAATAAATCTCAGAGTCCATAATGATATGGTTATGTCATGCATGTTTTTTTTTTTTAATTCTGTAAAGGCTCATTGTTCGCCAGACCCAAAAATATTATGATTATTTTTATGTATACATTGCATATGTAGTCTGGTGAGTTCATTTTCAACGAGCTCCTGAAATTTATCAATGGATGGAGTGCGTGACTGTATGGATAAAATAATTTGTTCTGGGTTGCAAAGGGGATGCAGTCAGTTTCACCTACAACAGAAACAGATTCTGCACGTAGGGATTGTAATTAGAGATGGGCAAATCGACTCTAACGAAGTGGAATTCGTTTAGAATTTCAGGAAAACTTCGGTTCTGAACGAAGCCGAAGTTTATGGTGATTCGTGGGAACGAAGCGTCTTTTTATTTTGTAAAATGGCCACCAGCACATGGCGTGACATGGGGCAGAGAACTGTGGGAGGAAAAAAGGAACACCCTCAATGACATGAGGCCAGTCAGAAACCAGCGGGCTTCTGTGACGTCACAGCCATATAAATACAGACGGCATCTTAAATTCTCACACTTCTCACTGTGTGTCCTGTCATAAGCATCTAGCTGCTGCTGCTGCACTATATTGAACTCATAAAACAAACTCGTTTTATTAGCGACTAGGGGGAAAGACCATCACACTTGTTACTCAACCAGCGTTATCATTTTGTTTTAGTTTGTAGGGTATTCTCCCTAAGTCCAGGGTGGGTGTACTTCTGTCCCATATATGCCTCAATTACATCTGGTATTTAATCCCCAAGTCTTAATTTAACCCCTTGATTGTGGGTTAATTTGGATTAAAATACATGGTGTCTCTATTTTTTGGTCACATATACGCCTAAATTACATCTGGTTGTTCTGTACAGTATTTCATACCCAAGGCTTAATTTTACCTCTTCATTGTGGGTAATTGGACTAAAAAAGGGGGTGTCGTTTTTTTTTGGCCCTTTTTCCCTAAATTACATTGGTGTTCTGTATGATATTTCATACCAAGGCAAATTTAATTTCTGTTGGGGTTTAATTTGGACAAAAATACGGGGTGTTTTTTTTTGTCCATATACGCTTAATTTACATCGGGTTTTTCTGGGGGTTTTTCATCCCAAAGCTTTTTTTAAACCCTTTTGTTTGGGGGGTTAATTTGCATAAAAAAGGGTGTCTCTTTTTTTGGTCCTATTACCCCAAAATTACATAGGTTGTTCTGACGGTTTTCATCCCCCAAGGCTTAATTTAACTTTTTGATTGTGGGTTTTTTTGGGGACTAAAATACAGGGTTCCAATTTTTTGGTCCTATTACGCCTAAATTACATTTTTTTTCTGTAGGTTTTTTAACCAACTTAATTTAACCTTTGATTAGAGGGGGAAAATTTCCCGAAATTCGTTTCGTTCATTCCCGAATTTTCGGCAAAAAATAATTTCCCTTCCGAATTACTTGGGACGAATCCTTTAAAAAAACGCTATTTCCAGGCTGCACAGACCCTGCGGGGTGTGTAGAAGGGTTGTGCCATGCTTAAATATGCAAGGGAGGGTTTGGTTTCATACAAGTTGTGTTTTTAGTATACCCACAATGGCCGTCTTGAATCGCTTCACTAAAAATTCCCGGGGGGTTAAGAGGGCCCAAAAAAGACCAAAAAACGGGGGGAAAAGTAGCCTGATAAAGCAGCGGCGACAGCTGGGAAAAAAACAACTAGGGGTCAGGGGCAACATCAGTACAATGTGGAGGTGACGGCCGGGAGCCACAGCACATGAGGTTTAGAGAGTGGCACAATGACATTTTTGGGGGTGGGAAAACAGGGGTGGCACAGAGTGGGCAATGACACAGTGTGTAGGGCACGCACAGCCACAGCAGCATGGGTCAGACGTGGCACAATGACCAGTGTGTGGTCAGGGACAACCAAGGGGCAGATGAGGTAAGACAGTGCACAATGAACAGTGTTAGGTCCGGCAGAACATGAGGTAGACGTGGACAATGCACTGTGGATACCGGGAGCGCACACACGCATGAGGTCAGAAGTGCACAATCACATTTGGGGGGGTGGCAAAAACGAGTACCACAGAGTGGGACAATCACAAGTGTGTAGGGGCACGGGAGCAGACGGAACAGATGGAGTCAGCAGTGGTAAATGACACAGTGGACCCCCCCCCCCCACCCCCCT
>JAODAL010082793.1:0-11460 GCA_025379985.1 Phyllomedusa bahiana
GCAATGGGGGAACAACCCTTTAAGAAAAATGTTTTAAAAGACCAGCCAATGGGATAAAACACAAAAAACTAAACTCAGACCTTTACGCCACTGCTTATTCAGAGCAGAAGCTTTGGTGGTCGTTCCAGTCTTTGTTTGCAGGTGGTCAGCTCGATAAGACTGCAGCCAATCCGTGGCCTCGGCGCTCACACGCTATACCATTTGTATTATGGCCCTTGGCATCATGGTTACTATCACTGAGTGGTGATGCCAATAGAACAGCACATGACCACTGAGGTCACTGGCTGCAGCGGTCACATGCCGATCGCTTGGAAACAAAGACCGGATCATCTATCTTCAATGGATTGTTTTTGTCTCTTTTTCTCCATTTGGCTGCCATTCCTCTTTTACAGTTGGGTAACCCCTTTACCTTTTATATATCAGCTGCATATATATTTTAGCTGGAGTGCTATATAGCTTGGATTAGTGATACAAATATTATTAGGGAGCATTATATTTAGATAGAAGTTTATATGTATCAATAAACAGGAAACATAAAAATACAATCATTATATGACTTAGATTTAGTAAACATTTTCCCATGTATGAGATGAGTCTACATATATTATTGTTTCAGACGTCTTACAAGTTTTCAGATGTTACAGCCAAATTAATATATTCTTTTCTTACAGCAAAACCATGGCAAAAGAAAAAAAAAAAATAAATAAATAAATATATGCATATATTTTTATTTCCTTAACATTTTTTTTATCTGATAACTATATATAAATATATATACACACAGCAGATGATTTGTGATTATATATATAGTAAATATATATTGCAAATAATACAGATACATATAATGATATTTAAATATATATACACATATGCATATTTTTATCTTCTAAAATATACATTTACTATAGACAATATATATATATATACAAATCATTTACTGTATATATTGACTATAAAAATTATATATATACACATGCACACACATTGATGCCAGATGCTAGTTCAATCAATGTTTTAATTATTTGAATGTTTTAATTATTTGGTATTCCACAGTTGCTTTTATTGTATAGTTTTTATATATATTAATATATATATATATATATAATTAATATATATATATATAGTATATATATATATTATATATTATAAATATTTTTTTTCTTAGCATAGTTCCATCTGATAACAATGTTTATATATGTATATATATATATATATAGTAAATATATATTGCAGATAATACAGATACATATAATGATATATATATAAACACAAATATGTATTTTTATTTTCTTAAGTATATATTTACTATATAAATGTATATATATATACACAAATCATTTGCTGTATATATTAACTATAAAATTATATATATACATACACACACATTGTGATCAGATGCCAGTTCAATCTATGTTTTAATTATTTCGTATTCCACAGTTGCCTTTCTTATGTTATAATACCTAATATTGTCTGTGTAATAAATGTAATGTTGATAAATATAAACCATTGTGACCCTTTTACAATTTTTGTATGTATTGTGTTTTCTTTTTCTTCCTTATCCTTATTAATTCCAGTAGCGTAAACAAGTTATTTATTAGTCACAGAAGACTGAGTAAGCTACAAGTGAAGGTAACAATGTCTCTTTCTTTCCATTTTTATAAAATAACAGAACATATTTATTGAAAACTTGTCATATAATAGCTTTTGTATTTGTGAATTTTGTATTTCACCTGATTGAAGACTGTTACTTTCATTTCACACACTACATTATGAAATATAAAGTATATGCCGCTGCAATGTTTCTAAGAATTGATAAATATAGAATATTACAGATTATGTACTAGAAGAAAAATACATTTTATTGACTAATAAAAATAGCGGTATTTTATGTCCTATTTACCTTATAATTTTCAAAACCACATATGCTAGAGCATTTATTTATTTGCTAAAGAAGAAAACCGGAAACTTGAAATATCTGGTAAAAGGTCGGACAGATAAATGTGAACAGTCAGAAAAATAGTGGAAAATGTAGATTATAAGTAATCAAGCACGCATGTTTGGGTAAGAGTTTAAGAAAGACCCACATACATTTTACATATATATATATATATATATATATACACACACACAGACACATGTGAATGCTTTATATTACATTGTTGTTATATTTTTGGTTTATATATCTATTATATAAATATATATATTTGGGAAACTGTCTAGGATAAACTCACTTGCATATATACATATATATTTTTATATAGCTGATATATAAACATAAAATCTAAAATATGTAAACACGTGACCAATATTCTAAGTAAATCTATTTCTAAAGATGCTATTGACATGAAACTCTCCCACGATGTTGGTAATGACCCATCCAATCCACACAGGGAAAAAAAAATCAAACCATAAATGTCCACAAATTAAGTAATATGTAATAATATGAAATGTCACAGGGGATAAGTATTGAACACATGAAGAAAGAAATGTGCAAAAAGCCATGGAAAGTCATGACACCAGCTGAAATCATTAATTAGAAAGCAATCCTGTCACCTAATGAAAAATAATATCAGCTGGTTCGAGTAATGGCCCATAAAAAGGTGTCTCATTACCAAGGTGCCACAGAAGAAGCCTCTCATGATGGGTAAAACCAGTAAGCTGTCTCAAGACCTTCACAACCTTATTTTTGCAAAACATACTGATGGTATTAGTTAAATAAGAATTTATAAACTACTGAGCATTCCAATGAGCACTGTTGGGACCATAACCATAAATGGAAAGAACATCATTCCATTATAAACCGGCCATGACCAGGTGCTCCCCACAAGATTTCAGGCGTGAAAAGAATCATCAGAAAAGTTGTCCAAGAGCCAAGGATCACCTGTGGAGAGCTATGGAAAGACCTGGAATCAGGAGGTACAATTGTTTCAAAGAAAACAATAAGTAATGCCCTCAACCACCAGGGCCTGTATGCGCGCTCACCCTCAATGTTCTGTATGCACACTCACCCTCCCTGTCCTGTATGCACGCTCACTCTCCATGTCCTGTATGCACACTGACCCTGCATGGCCTGTATGCACGCTCACCACGCAAGTCTCCCTTGCTGAACAAAAAGCATGTTCAGGTGCACTTAAAGCTTGCTC
Organism: Phyllomedusa bahiana; assembly: GCA_025379985.1. Lineage (NCBI taxonomy): Eukaryota > Metazoa > Chordata > Amphibia > Anura > Hylidae > Phyllomedusa > Phyllomedusa bahiana. The sequence goes on from JAODAL010082793.1 coordinate 3,144, forward strand.
AACAATATTTAGACAAACCTGTGAAATACTGGGAGAATACAGTCTGACCAGATAAGACCAAAATAGAACTCTTAATACACACTATGTTTGGAGGCCACAAGGTGCCGCATAGAACCCCAAAAGCACCAGCCCAACAGTGAAGTTTGGAGGTGGGAACATCATGGTGTGGGGCTATTGTTCAACTCCTTGCACACCGAGTTTCTCCAGGATTGGCACCATTGCTTATGGCATGGTAGGACCAACCCTTTGTGCTGACTCTTTGGGGAACATGTATGAAAACTGTCTAGGTACTACAATTGCATATAGATAAGGCGATCTTGCGTACCGTGGCCACTGTATCAACTAATACCTCATATTTAATATTTTATTTCTGATCCCAAAATTGTCATCAGAATGGATCTAGAATTTTATATGGTTACATAAGTTTTAATATTTTTCAGTTTCTCAATGAGGTTCAAGGCTAGGGAATTAGGTGCCAGAGTAGTACTTCAAAGCATTGCTCCTGCTCTTCCAACCAATGTTGGACATTTCTAGTCATGTGACAAGTTGCATTGTCTCATTGGAAGATCCTATTTGTCCCCGGGAAGATGATCAGCATGTATGGGTGTATGTGAAGTGCCAGGATAGATCCATACCCAAATTGGGTGAGAGCACATTCCATTCCACAAGGATGAGTGGTCCAGTGAATGCCCTGAAAATATCCCCCAAACCATAATGCTGCCACCACCAGCTTGTGTTGTTCCAGCAATGGTTGCTCTCTGTTGTTTCTCCCCTGACACACCAACATCCAAATAAATACCAAATATCACCAAACTTGTTCTGAAAGCCAATAACCACCCCTTTTTGCATCTTTAATAAATTGCCCATATCACACACATTATATGCTCACTAAGCCAGCTCACCACTCGTGATTTCCTCATCAGCTACAAGCTGCCGTCGCTAAAAGTAGTTATAAAAGTGGTTATAATAATGTTACTTGACTGTGTTAATGGCTTCATGAAATAGCCATATTTATGTTGGTAAAAATATTCAAAAAAATTTAGGTTAGGTTCACATCTTCATCAGAGGTTATATTTGAAGACTTGATTGCAGGTATGGCTTGGATCCATCAATGATGTCTGATGGACCCCATTGACTACAATGGGGACTGTGGGGTGTCCATTAGGATTTCCTTTAGGGAAAATTGGTTCTTGCCTTATTGGTTCCAAAGTCTTCATCAGTAGGAGAAACAAAGCTTGAAAATTCCCTCTACCGCTCCCTTCTCCCACATCTTTCCCCACCCTTAGTTAAACTTGATGGACATATGTACTAACTACAACTACTACTATGTACAATCGTACTAAGTATGTAACTATCTGTGGGACACCTGGAGGGTGATGGTGGCTCTATGGACCCTCCAGCAGCTGTGGGGTCCCTGCATGGTGGTGTTGGCTCTATGGACCCTCCAGCTGTGGAGCCCGGATGGTGGTGTTGGCTCTATGCACCCTCCAGCTTGGAGCTCTGGATGGGGGTGTTGGCTTATGGACCCTCCATCAGCTGTGGGAGCCCTGGATGTGATGTTGCCCTATGGACCCTCCAGCATGTGGTCCCGGATGGTGGTGTTTGCTCTATGGACCCTCCAGCAGCTGTGGGGCCCCTGGATGGTGGTGTTGGCTCTATGGACCCTCCAGCAGCTGTGGGGCCCCTGGATGGTGGTGTTGGCTCTATGGACCCTCCAGCAGCTGTGGGAGTCCCTGGATGATGGTGTTGGCTCTATGGACCCTCCAGCATCTGTGGGAGCCCCTGGATGGTGGTGTTGGCTCTATGGACCCCCCAGCAGCTGTGGGAGCCCTATGGTGTGTTGGCTGTGGCTCCTCAGCAGCTGGAGCCTGATGGTGGTGTTGGCTCTATGGACCCTCCATCAGCTGTGGAAGCCCCTGGATGGTGGTGTTGGCTCTATGGCCCCTCCAAACTTGGTTCCTGGATGTGGTGTTGGCTTATGGACCTCCAGCAGCTCGGGAGCCTGGATGGGGTGTTGGCTCTATAGACCCTCCAGCAGCTGTGGAGCCCCTGGAGTTGGTGTGGCTCTATGGCTCCTCCAGCAGCTGTGGAGCTGCTGGATGGTGGTTTCTGCTCTATGGACCCTCCAGCAGCTGTAGGAGCCCCTGGATGGTGGTGTTGGCTCTATGGGTCCTCAGCAGCTGTGGAGCCCTGGATGGTGGGTTGGCTCATAGACCCCAACGCTGTGGTTCCCTGGTGGTGTTGGCTCTATGGACCCTCCAGCAGTCAGTTCCAGATACCTGTGACAACCTACCAGGACCTTATTGAGTCACTCACAGCCCATCTATCTGCTGTCCACGGTGCACACAGCGGTTACTCTGAATATACTGTAATTATATGACTCAACTGTGTCTTTTACTTTTACTTACATAGTAATAGCATATTTAATTTAATATTAACTACATATACTTATTGTAAATTATGGATCTATCTTCTGGAACAGTTTTCCTAATTACTTGATATACTATGTGCAAGAGTGCAAAAGTAAAGATGCGTTAGAAATGCTATATCACATCAAATAGACAGGTTTATCACAAGACAAGTTAATGAGATAATAAATGTAAGCATTCAGCCATTCGCTCTCTGTACATCATGCACCATAAGATTGTTCCTTGTATATTAGCTCTGATCTAGAGGGCATAATACTTGCTATGGGTATTGTCATTGTAATAAACAGGTGACTTAAGCCCTTCTGTAATTCAGCCCCGAGTTCCCGAGAACCGATCAAAGACGCTTAAATGAATATAATTATCCTCAAGCACAATGCATGGAGCGATGTCATGAAAGAAAACATGAACAAATAAACGGAGATGCTGAAGAGTTTGCATTTACCTAAGGTACAACCACTGGTGGCTGCCAAAGGTAGATTCATTATGTGTCACTTTTATTTTATTCCTCTGGGTGAGGTGTCATTTGATTATTATCACTTAGAAACTGTAAAAGTATAAATCAAGCAAGAAACTTATGTGCTCCACCTGCCTAATATTGTGAAGCTCTTCCTTGTGCTACAAAAATACAGTAACTCTTACCCATTGAGCCATTTATTCCACAAAACTTCTGAAGGTGTCCAGTGGTATTTGCAACAAGACATTAGCAGCAGATCCTGTAAGTTGTGAGGAGCGTCCTCCATGGATTGGACTTTTCAGTCCACAGATGCTGGATTAGATTGAGATCTGGGAAATTTCGAGGCTGATTTACCACCTTTTAATGCCTATTTATGTTTCCCATAAACAATTTGGGGCAGCCCATATGATCATGTCCTGTCTTTGGAAGCTTCTGAGTTAATTAGAGACACAACTGTGGATGTATTTTTTTTTGCACACAAGAAACGCACTGCTTCTGTGTGTAACATCATGGCAAAGTCTAATGAAATCAGCCAAGATATCAGGAAGAGAATTGTGGACTTGCACAAGTCTGGATCATCCTTGAGTGTAATTTCCAGATACCTGAAGGTGCCTCGTTCATCTGTACAAACAATTATACATAAGTACAAACAAGATGAGAATGTCCAGCCATCGTAACGCTCAGGAAAGAGACGGGTTCTGTGTCTAAGAGATCAACATGCTTTGGTCCGACATGTGCATATCAACCCAAGAACAAAAGTAAAAGACCTTGTGAAGATGCTGGTGGAAGATGGTAAGACTGTGTCGTTATCCACATAGGGTGAAAGGCCACTCTGCCAGGAAGAAGCCATTACTCCAAAAGAAACACAGAAATGCAAGATTAATGATTGCAAATGCACACAGGAACAAAGACATACATTTTTGGAGACATGTGGTCTGACGAAACTAAAATTGAACTGTTTGGCCATAGTGACCATCGTTATGTTTGGAGGAAAAAGGGAGAAGCTTGGAAGCCGAAGAACACCATCCCAACTGTGAAACACGGGGGTGACAGCATCATATTGTGGGGTTATTTTGCTGCAGGAACGACTGGTGCACTTCAAAAAATAGATGGCATCATGAGGAAAGAAAATTATGCCCATAGTAACCAATCAGAGCGCCCCTTTCAATTTTCCAGAGCACCATATAAGATGAAAGGGGTGCTCTTAATGGTTACTATGGGCAAAAAAGTGAATTTTAGAACTAGAAAGTTTTCATACATGTGGCCCTATGAGGCAATACTGAAGCAGCATCTCGACATCAACCAGGAAATTAAAGCTTGGGTGGAAATGGGTCTTCCAAATGGACAATGACCCGAAGCTACTGCCAAACTGGTTACAAAGTGGCTTAAGGAGAACCAAGTAAATGTTTGGGAGCGGCCATCACAAAGTCCTGATATCAATCCTATTGAAAATTTATGGCAAAGCTGAAAAGGCCGGTGCGAGCAAGGCGACCTCCAAACATGGCTCAGTTATACCAGTTCTGTCAGGAGGAAGGGGACAAAATTCCTACCAACTATTGTGAGAAGCTTGTGGAAGGATCCAAAATGTTTGACCAAAGTCCTACAGTTTAAGGGCAAAGCTACCAAATACTAATGAAATGTACGGAAACTTTTGACTTTGCAGAAAGTAATAAAAATGCCTTAAATTCTCTCTCTCATTATTCTTCATTTGGCAAATATAAATAATTTTGGTTCCTAATTGACCTAAAAGGGGAAGGTTTATTCTGATTTCATGTCAGAAGAGAGAAAAACCTGCAATGGGGGTTTTTAATTTTTTGTGTGCAAATTTGGTTTCAAAATAAGTGAGAAACATAACCTGCAGATGGGGCTTTTTATATTTTGTGTGCAAAATTCTGGTTTCAACTGTATACATTATAATATAAATATATATATATTAATATTTGTGTATATATGTACAGCATAATATATTTTTGGGGGTTCATGTACACTGTATAATATTTAAATGTTTTTGTATACATACAGTATAACACACACATATTTACAGTATAAGATGAACATATTTGGGTTTATTGATGAGTATAATATATAAATATTTTTGTGTATACTGTATATACAGCATAATACATTTTTGGATGTATGCATACAGTAAAATATATAAATGCTTAGATATATATACAGTACAATATTTAAATATTTGTGTGTATATATAAAGTATAATATATATGTATATATATATATGTTTGGGTGTGTATATATATATACAACATAATAAATAATTTTCATTGGTGTATATATACAGTAAAATATATTAATATTTGGGTATATACAGTAATATATTTATCTATAAGTAAATGTGTATATATATATATATATATATATATACACAAATAATTACAGTATCATATGTGGGTTTATATATACAGTTTAATAAGTAAATATTTTTGTGTATATATACAGCACAATATATTTTTTGGATATATAGAGAGGTAAATCGATAGATAGATAGAGAGATAGATAGATAGATAGATATGTATATATACACACAATATAATCTATAAATATTTCAGTGTACATATACGGTATAATATGTAAATATTTGTGTGTATATATAAATTATAATATATAAAAATATTTAGGTGTGTATGTATATATATAAACAACATAATACATAATCTTCTTGAGTATATATACAGTAAAATATATTAGTGTTTGGGTATATACAGTAATATATTTATCTATAAATATATGTGTGTGTATATATACATATATATATACACAAATAATTACAGTATCATATGTACATATGTGGGTTTATAGATACAGTATAATATATCAATATTTTGGTGTATATGTACAGCACAATATACTTTTTTGTATATAGATAGATAGATATGTATATATACACACAATATAATCTATAAATATTTCAGTGTAAATATACAGTATAATAATAAATATTTCGGTGTGTGTATATATACAGCACAATATATTTTTTTGTACATATATATATATATATAGATATGTATATATACACGCAATATAATCTATAAATATTTCAGTGTATATATACGATATAATATGTAAATATTTGGGTAATATATTTATACAGTATAAATATATGATAAGCGATACAGCTCCCCCTTTGTTGTATAAATAAATGAGCTGTGTCGCTTTTCATACGTTTTTACTAATGTTGTTTTTGGACTGACTCCTGCTTCCGCTATACACTAATATTATACAACATTTTTTCCAAAGGAGAATTCTCTCAAATATCTATATTTTCTATTTCGGACAACTGATCTACTGACTTTACTTTAATATGAACCAACAAACTAATCGCAATGATCAATTAACCAGCACTTTAAACCAACAAACTGTGGATTCTTGCAAAAAAAAAAAAACACCTGTTAAAGCTATTTGAAGATCCCACCTTAAATAATCCTGAGGTTGTTACATCTAAAGAGTTAATGCAAAAATTGCATAAATGATCTATTCAGAAGCTCAGAGCAGGGTGGGACCATGAGACTCTGCAGGTGTATGTTCACTCAAATGATCCCAAAGGGTCTCAGCCTGGAGAACACATCGACTGCATCCTTCCAGGAGGATTTCCAAAGTAAATGGAACAACATCTTAACTGACTGTTCTTTAAAATTAATGGGTCTTATCATTGAATGTGAAGAGCTAAAATAACATGAAATAAACAAGGTAATGAAGCAGTAACAAACGAGGTGACCAGCCACACAAATCCAGGATACAGCGTTAACAGCAGTAAAAAAGTATTTCTTCAGAAATATTTAAAAACAGCAAAAAATGTGAAAACCATAGAGCGCAAATACGCGGCAAAATGCACGCCAAAATTATGCCGTGCGAACATACCCGAAAGACTATAAGGGTGCGGTCACACAGCAAATTTGTTCGGTTTTGACCTCAGCAGAACTGTCCATCCCAACCGATATTTGGGCATTTTTTGACACTAAAACTGGTCATTTTTTCAGCAGTTTTCATTTTTTGAACTGTTTTTGTCACTGATTTTGTTCAGGTTCTTGAGCATTTTTTTTGAACATTTTGCAAATGCAGTATTTTTTTTTTTTTAAATGAAAACCGCCCAAAAACCTACACACAAACCAGGACAAAAAGCATTCACTCACTTTCTGCTCGGTTTTCATTGACTTCAATGTTAATTTTCTATCTTGAGCAGAAGAATGAACATGTTCTAAGTTTTTCATTACGCTGGCGATGTGTAAAACCGTCCGGCAGAAAATCCGTTCAGTGGGGACTGCTGAATGGATTTTCAATTAAATTCTATGGGGTAACGCTGTTTGTCGGTTTTCAGATGGTTTCTAAAACCGCAAACCGTCAGGAAAACCGACCAATAAACCCTGCCATGGTGACAAGCCCTAAGGCTATGTTCACACGGCTTAAATTGGGACGTATTTCGCCCCGTATTTTGCGGCGTACTACGCTCAATATGGGGCGAGATACGTCCCAGTCATTACGGTAGTCCACAGTTCTCATAGAGAAGTGACATGTCAATTACTAGCGGCGAGTACGCGGCGCTAGTAATGAATGTCTATGGGGCCGGCGGGCTGCCGGCCTCCTGCCCTGCGGGAGCTCCCGAGCGCACGGCGTAGTTGCGGCGTAATTACGCCCCGCAATTATGCCGTGTGAACTTAGCCTAAGACAGGAGGTGTTTACACCGTACTGAAAATTCAAAATCCCGGCAAATTATCCAACACAAAAACATACCATTTAATAAATATCCTTAAAAAATTTTCAAATTAATAAAATAATAGTACAATCCTCTTCAATATTTAAGAACTTTTGACAAATCCACATTTACCACCCTTGATAGGTGAAAGTCAAAGGAATCTTAGATAATCTTGTGGAACATTTATGTCTACACAGCAGAAGTCCTATATCAGGAAAAGTGGATAGGATGGAGGCCAGTGTGCCCCACCAGCTCCAACAGCTTTATGGGGTACTGTATATCTATTATTTGATGTTCATTTTTAATTTCATGTGAAAAAACATTCAAAATGTGTTTACATTTAAAATAGGAGTAACCCAAAACATCATGTGTATGACAGACAAGGGGGTAATGTTGTTATCCTGGACAGGGAAATCTACAAAAGGGCAGCTTTGTTTGTTCTCAGGATCAAATCAAACCAGGATCCAACCTCTTAAATGAAAACAAAGTTGAAACTTCTAATAGCAGAAGAAGACCAGCAAGGGATTACACTGGAACACAGTATTTTCTTGTGCATGAAATATCCTATTAAGAACCAATTAATTCCTGAATAATAGTTGGTAGGTAATATTAATACATTCAAATTCTATTTGTCAAACTCCAACTGAATACCAATTTCCCAACTATCACCCAAATTAGCAATTTAAAATTTTACTTTTAATAATAGATCTCCCCCTCCCAAAAAAT
>JAODAL010082794.1:0-11460 GCA_025379985.1 Phyllomedusa bahiana
CGGGGTCCGGCCCAAAGGGACCGGGTCGCACCCTTGTCCCCCCCGGGCAGGCCCCCCGGGGGGGAGGGGTTTCCCCGCCGCGGGTCCCACGGGCCCCCGCCCGGGGCTGCTTCCGTCCCTCCCCCTCCCTTTACCGCGCTCCCGTTCCCCCCGCCCCCCGCGCCCCCCTGCTGGCCGGAAGGCGCATCGCGCCCCCCTAGCGGCCCCCCCCCTTTGCCCCCCCCTTCGTTCAGAAATTTTAAAAGGGACAGTGCCCCGGGTTTAATTGGGCTAATTCCGGCCCGCGGGCCTCTTTTTAATTTTAGGCCCCAACCCGCATTTTCCCCCGCTGGTTCTTTGTTGCCCCGTCCCTTTTTGAAAAAGCTTTCCCTGTTAGTCCTTTAGCCGGGCCGTTTACCAGCCCCTTGCTACGTTTCTCGATTTCCCGAACCTCTGCCGCCTGCCCTGCCCTTTTATCCCCTTTTCCCTCGACCACAAACCCATTGCCGCCGCCCTGACCAAAACTGCCTGCCCACCATCCCGATTCTTGGATTAACTTTTTTTGTCCCCTCGCTGACCTCGCTGCCGCCGCAGGCAACCCCGGGTCGGGGGGGAAACACCTGGTAGCCTCAAGCCCAACAAGTCCATCCCCCCCTTTGGGCGGCGGGCCGGTGAAAACCGGGGCTACTTAAAATTCCCCCTGGCGTGGCTTACCCTATCATCGCCTGCGGGGGGCCTGCGGATCCCTCCCAAAGGGGTTCCGTTACACAGTTGATAAAGGGAAAAAGGTGCATTTACAAGGGGGCCTGTTCCAACAAATCTGATGCAGCAGAATTTGATTTTCTTACAGAGATTAAGAAATCCAAAAACGGGTTAAATGATTTTTAAAAGGGGAATCGGGGGGCCCTCAAAATTTTAAAAAAAAAGGTACCTAATTGTTTTCCTTAACCCACCTACCCAAAGGGGGGTTTTCAGGGGAAACTGAGGGCTTTTTCCCTTTACAGGAAATCTGAAAAAAAAGTTAAATTTTTTCCATGTAAGAATGTGTACCTGATCTCCTTAAAAGGCCCCAAACAAAAATACCTGATTTTTTAGTAGTAAAGGTAGGAAGGAACCTGAACTGTATCCAGCAGACGTATGAATTGTTCATGTGCCCAAAACATAGGCCCTGAAGTTTTTTCCAGGGGGAATTTGCCCAAAGGGAAATTTGGCCCAAGTAAATTGTGAATTTAAAAAGGAAAAAGCACTATCCTGAGCCCCTACGACAGACCCCCAAACTCATTGCCCTTACTGTAACGAAGCTTCATCAGGGTTCTTGTGATAAGGAAATTAGCACAACCTGGACTTTTGGGATGTTGAAAGGCTGAGACCTTACCCGGGCCAACCTATAGGAAGTCTTTTAATTTTCCCCTGCCACAACGGGATTTTGGTTTCTCTGGATCACAAAAAACGATGTTGTAAGCCACATCAGGATGAAGTTCAAGAAACCTCCGGGTTTTTTCACCAGACCCCCGGGGGAAGGCGGGTTGGGAACTTCTGCGGTGGGGGGACTACCAGGTGGCAACCCTGAAACCCACTTTGAAAAAATCCTGAAAAAAAAAATAACCCATTACACAGTTTCTTTTACACAAAAAAAATCAAAAAGTTGTACTCCCCCTATAAGGAATGTAAAAACAAAAACATAATAATAATAATAATAATAAAAAATTAATAATTTTTTATTTATAAGCGCCAAAAAATTTTTCCGCCACTTTACAATAAAGAAAAAATGTACATTTGCTACCCCGCTTAACCCAAATTGACCTGCTGATTGAAGTTAAACATGTCATTTATCCCTCTGAAAAAAATAAAAAACAGTAACAAGAATTGGGGGAAATTTTTTTCTTCCCACCTCCCAAAAAGCCTTGAAAAAAAAAGAAATTTTTAAGTATCATGTGAATCCCAAAAGGGTACTGATAAAAATTTTTACCATCACGAAAAAAACAAGCCCTTACACAGCTCCTTATACAGAAAAAAAAAAACCCCCACTGGAGGAAGAATTCACATGACTTTACCCCCAATTTCCGTATCATTCAAATATCAAAGCTCCCCCCAGCCCAGGAAAAGCTAAAATTTAAAAACATAATCGAAGCCCATTGAAAGGGGGCCTTTCGGTAGGATTTCGCACAGCGGGAAACATCGGGATACCCCCCAAAAAAACTCCCCTTTTCCCCTTTAAATTTAGCACTGAAAAAAAATTTGTTTGGCCCCCAAACCCCAAGTTTCAAAGGCTTCAATCAACCCAAACCCAGTGGGGTCGTCTCTGATATTTCAAAATCGATTTATGGGCCGACCACCCCATAACGGGTTTCATGGCGATTTTCATATCTCAAAAAAAGGAAACCCCCCCCCCCGCACGCACAGCCCCCATTTCCGGGTTTTCCCCAGGGCGCTTGGGGACTGAGAATCCAAAACCCCGGCCCTACGGGGCCCAAAAGTTTTGGCGTGTCTGATATCCAGGGCCGTGTAGGCCCACCCGGGTTCTGATGGTCCCAAGGGCCCGGTTTCTGTCCCAAAGGGCCCGGCCGAGTTATACCCCTTTTTTGGGGTTTTTTATCAAAAAATTTGCATGACCTGAGGGGGAGGGGGTTTCTTAGACCGCCCCGGGGGTGGGGGTGGGCGTAAAAGGGGGGCGGGCCATGGGGGTTTTCCCCCCTCACAGATATAGCGGGACCCCCGGTGGGGGCTCGGGCCGTTATCCATGGGAGGGGGTACCTAAAAAGCATTCCAGGAACATCCACACGCAGCAGCCGGGCCACATACGCCCCCCGGGGAAACCCAAAGGTAACTTTGACCCTTTTTAAACTGCCTTTTTCTGTAACCCATCTTGAAATTTGCACCTCTCTCTTACCTGTATACTTTTTTATCCTTTTGAAATATTTTTTGTCTATGTCCCCCTCAAAGGCTAATAAAATCCATAAATTTTAAAATCTGATTTAGTCGGGTCTTGATAAATGGGGCCTCACCGCCAAAGTACTGGGGCCCTAAAAGTAATAGCTCCCCCCAGGGTTTTTTTCCTGACCCTGTTTAAGTCGGTCCCCCCGGCCCGGGCCCTTATAACTAAACAGAGAACTGGTGGCAGCATTTTTTGTCCCCTGTGCCTGTGGACAGGGGTTAACAGGGAACATACCCTGGCTGACCTTCCCGCACCCCGAAGGGCCGTGCAACGTCAAATTTTTTCACCCCAAGTCACCCCCGTCTCCCTCAAGGGGGCCCGGGGGTTTTGGGCGGGTTTTTGTCACATATTGGTGGCAGAGCGGTGATCAAGACAATGGGGTGTGTGTGAGTGTGTTTCCCGTATTCACGACATTTAAGGGAAACTACCAGCAGGGGGTTTTGCTGCTGGGGTCTTAAGCCCTTACTCAGCCTAGCCCCGTCCAATTTCAAAAAAAAGGTTTTGGTTGCTTTCCCAGGTTGCAGTTTTTTGTGTCCAAGGGGACCAAGGGTTGCAAGGTTTGGCTGGTCGTAGCAAGGGCAAAGCTGTGGGCCCCAGAGGAAACAGTCGGGAAGTGAGCCGGAGGATTCGGCCCAAAACCGGGCCCTATGGACTATGGGGCCGGGGGAGGATCCACTGGGGCTCCTAAAGGAGCCATCGAAAGGTGGCCCTTTTGGCGCAGTGGGCAGCCCCACCCTCACTATTCTCCTGCAAGCTGCCCGGGCTAAGCTTGAGGCGGGAGACCTCAAACCCTACAAGGCTCTCCTAGCAGCTGCAGAACGCCGCGAGCGGATAGGGGGGGGGAAGCTGGGGAATGCCCACGAGCGCTAAGAGGGCAGCTGCCCGAACTTTGGGGAGCGGGCCAGGAATGCCCACCCGGGCCCCGGAAAACCACCAAAAAAACGGGGGTTTACAGCGGAAAAGACCAATTCCACCCCGGCCAGTCAAGAGCCCCGGGAGACCCAGGCCCCAAAAAGTTGAGGGGGGGATACTTTCCCATGCTGGATAAAGGGGGAGACCTGGACCCCTTTCCTCTGGCATTTAAAAAAAATTTGCCGCCACCCCCCCCCCCCACCTGTGCCTGAGGACCAGGAGCCCGGGTTTTTTCGACCCCCTCTCAGAGGTAAAGCTCTAAAATTTTTCGGGGACCTGCCCAGCGATCCCCCCTGACCTTACAGGGAATCAAGCGGGAAACGGGAATCCGGCAGTAAAAACCTCTCCTGATTTTTCAGGAAAACTCGGGAGTTTGCAGCGGGCCCCTACAGACAGTTTGGGCCCCGACCAAAATGCGGCCCTCCAGAGAGCATCGACCAAGGGGGACCCGGGCTAAAGATAAACCACCGCCACAGTTTGAAGGAGCTAAAAGGGCCACGGAGCTTTTTTTTGTGGAACTGCCCGGGAGGCCCTTTTCCACGGGCATTTTTCCCGTGACCGGGAAAAAAATTTTGGGGGGGCCACCGCCAAGAAAACCCCTGGGCGGATGATATGCCAAAAATTGGGGCCCCCCGGAGGCCAGAAAGCACAACCAGCTGGAGGGGGGGTAAGATCCCTTTTGAAACACCCGGGGACATTTCAAGGCCGCATGTCCCCAGAAACCAAAGGCCGGGCCCCAGCCCCTTTTTCCCAAAGGGGCCCCCCCCCAATTTTTTTGGGTGTGGGTGGGGGGGGGGGAAAGGCCCCTTGAAAACTCCAGCCATTTCCCCGGGTCCCCCGGGGGGTTCGTTGCCATGGGAAACATTTTGGGACCCCCGCGGGAATAAACTGGGTGCGGCCTGAGCTGGTGCCCCCAAAAAGGAAAATGATCCCCAAAAAGACCGCGCTGTCCCCCGGAATTGGGGGCGTTTTGCCGGGCGCTGCCAGTTGCCAGGGGTATTTGGACGGGGGGCCCGGGGCAGGGAATCGGATTTTTGGGTATCGCCAAACCCTTTTCCAGCTAGTTTTTTTGTTAGGGACAGATTTTGGGGCCCGGCTGGTAGCCCTTTTTGGGGCCCCCTAAAGCCCCAAGGTCTGCTCCCCCAAAAATGTGATGGGGTAAATCCAACCATGTTAAATTGGGGGCAATTTTGTGAACTTTGCTTTCTGGGGAGAGTATGGGGGTGGGGAAAATGGTTTGTCCTTCTCCATCCTGTGGAGAGGAAAAAAGGTCAGGGGGGTTGCAATGGGGCAGCGGGAATGGTTCCAGCAAGCCTGCTGGGATTTTTTTGGTCCTCCTGGGTCGCTTTAAAGAGGGGGGGGACAAACAGGGGGCGGGACTGCTGTGGGGGGGAGCATGCGGGTGAGGCGGGGCCTCCCGGAAAGGCCACCGGGCAGGGTTTCCTCCCCACAGCCAGGCAGACGGGGGGGCAGACACTACGGGGGGGGAGCATGCAGGGAGGTGGGGCCCCCCGAAAAGGCCACAGAGCGGGGTTTCCCCCAAAAAACAGGATGTAAAGGGGGCCATTTTGGGCCCAAAAGCAGACGGGTCGACTTATATAGACGCCGAGGGGGAGGGAGCCCCCCCAGCGGTTGCAGCGGGCGGGGCCCCGCTGTCACGCGCAGTGGGAGGGCCAGGAGCCAGGAGGCCCCCCAGGGGGGCCCCACGGGATCCTCCCATCGGGCAGGGTAAGTTCCAGGGTAGGTGAGGGCCCGGAATAGTCCCAGGGAACCGACAATACGTGGGAGTTTTCATCCATTCGGCCCCCGTCTACGAGAGTTTTTTAAAGGGGAGCATTTTGCCCGGTGACGAAAAGCCTGAAAAGCCTCAAGGAGCAGGCGGACAAACCACCCTTGGACTCAGACACCGCGCGGGTGGCTGGGACCAAGGGCGCTGTACCAAGTGACGGTTTCCACCCGGGGCCCGGAGGCTTGGGCCCCGGGCCGGGCGGGTTTGGTTTGGGCCCAAACCGTTTTTAAAGGGGGGAGTTGTTTTTCGGGTTTCGCATGAGATTCCGATGGGCCGGGGCACCTAGGGATCACCAAAACCAAGGAAAAGGCTGGGCCCCCCATTTCTACTGGCCAAAGATGGGGACTGTGGGGGCCCGCCTACTGCCCATTTGGGCGAAAACCGTCAGAAGGGGGGGAAGTTGGGGCCGGGGGCCCCCCAAAACCCCCCTGGGGACCTCTGCCTACATAGACGAGCCTTTCAAGGGGGCTGTGGGTTTTTAAATTTGGGGAAACCCCTGCCAATTTCCCAACAGCTCCGGGAAACGCTTCGTACTGACGGTAGTAGACAAAGCCCACTCGGTACCCCCAAGCGGTAAAACCTTGTCGTCCATTTTGGGCCGACAAGGTGGCCACCGGGCCCTTTCTGAGATTTTCTCTCGATGGGGTTTCCCCCGGGGAAAAGCTCACTGACAGGGGGGCCCAGTTCATGTCGCCCGCTTTAAAGGAGTCCCCTTTTGTAAGCTATAAGGTTCAAAACATTGGGGGCCAGCCCATACCCCCCCCACCCCCAAAACTAATGGCCTGTGTGAACGGGGTTTAATGGCACCCCGAAAACAGATGCTTAAATGTTTTGGGCGAACCCCACGGGCCCGACTGGGAGCGTACCTCCCACCCCCTACTATTCGCCCTACCGGGGAAACCCACAGGGTCAACGGGTTTCCCTCCCTTTTGAGCTCCTGTTTTGGGCGACGTGGGACGGGGGGGCCCCCGGCCCCCGGTGAAGGGGGGCCCCGGGGAAAGGGGAAATTTTGCAAACCCCCGGGGGGCTTCCGTGACAAAATGCAGGCCCCTTTACACAAACTAGGCACGAGAAAAAGCAACGGGGGGGCCCCGGGGAAACCCGAAGCAGTTGGGGGACGACAGAATGCTTGTTTAAGGGCCCACCCGGGGGGTCAGAAAGTGTGGGGGTTTTGGTCCCCCCCTACCACAGGGCAAGCTTTTGGGCAGGGCCCGGGAAGGCCCAATTTTCCCGGGACAAAAAAACTCCCAAAGCATTTACGTACCCGGTCACCCTGGGGCCCAGACTGGGGAAGGCGGAAAACCTTCCCGTGAACATGATGAAGGCGCATCATGAGCGGGGGGGCATGTGCCCTTCCCGTGTGCAACCTGGCCCCCAAGTTTGGTTTAGACAGAACCCCCTTGGGCATGCTTGCCCCGGTCAAAGGGAGGTTGGGTCCCCTAAAAGGTTTTGGGGATTTGAGGGCAAACCCCTGGAGGAAAACGGGCCCCCTGTTGGGAACTCTCCCCCCCTTCTGGGCTTGTTTTATAACGTGGCCCCGGAAGGGGCCCGGGGTCACCCCTCCATCACGTGGACCCGGGGGGTCACCCCCCCAAACCGGCGTTCAGCAATCGGGAAACTCCCCCGAAGTGCAGCAGCACATGCTAAGGGGATTGAAAAGATGCTGAAGCGGGGGGCCCTCCAGGCGTCCCAAAAGTGCCTGGGGCCCCGCCGTATCCCTCGGCCCCAAGAAGGATTGGAACCAAACCCGGTTTTTGCTTTGGGCTACAGGGGCTCAACCTGTCCCCGGTCCCCCGATCGTACCCAATGCCCCCCGCATGATGAAACCCGCTCAATCAGTTTTGGCCCGGGGCCCAAATACCTGAACCAAACATGGATCTGAGCCGGGGATAATTTGGGAGATTTCCCCCCGACCCGGAGGCAAGGGAAAAAAGCCTGGCCCTTTTTTCACCCCATTCGGACTGTACGAGTCCACCGTCCCTGGGGGGTTCGGCATGAAGAAAAAGCCCCCCCGGGCCCCTTTTTTACGGATGGGCAACACCCCGCCAAGGGGCTGGAAGGGGACGCGGACGCTAAACCCGGGGTGACATACCGTTTTCAGTCCCCCCCCCTGGGGGGAACAAACCCCACACCTGAAAGCAGGTGCTCGGACAAGTCCACCCGGCAGGGTTGACCCTCAAGCCGGGAAAAATGGGCCCGCTGGGGAAAGAGTGGAAAGGGCCACTACCTGGGGGGACCGGGGAGGGGGGGGGGGCCCTTTAAGCCAAGCCCGGAAAAAATGATGCCATCGCATTCCTGGCCCACCCCCAGGACCAAGAAGCAGGTGATGTCCCCTTTTTGGGCACCGCTGGGTACTATAGGAGGTTTGTTTTCCCCACAAAAATACCTGGGAAAGCCCCTTAAAAGACCCCCACCAGTAAAGGTTGCCCCCGCATCGAATTGGGCAAACGACTGCGGGAAACGGCCTTCCAACCCCCCCAAGGCCCCCCTTGTCCCCGCTCCCCAGAACTACAAGCCGCCGAAATTCACCCGGGAATTTAAAAGTACAAAACCCCACGCCAGTGACTTTTGGGCCCCGGGGCAGTGCTCACCAGGTGGACCCAACGGGGAAAAAACATCCTGTTATTAAACCCGAGCCCCGGGAAACCCTTTTTGCCGAGGGAAGTGGCCCCATTCCCCCATGGGAAAAAGAATGCCTGGCGGTACGTGGGCCCGCACGGCCCGCAAAACCCCATCTATATGGGCCCTCATTTTATTGTGGGACCGACCACAACCCCCTGAGCTTTGGGTACACACGGGCCCCCGGAAAACCCAATTTGGGGGTTTCCTTTCCTGGAGCCTGGCGTTCCAACAGTACAAATTCCCCCATTCGCCACCGGGGAAAGGGCCAGACCACGGCAACGCCGATGGGCTTTTTCCCCCACAGGGGAAGGGGGAAAAAGGGTGCGTGGTGGGGCACCGAGTGGTGCTGCCCCCCAAACGCCCCAAAAGGGGGAGGTGTGAGGAAGAATTTTACATGACTTCAACCCAATTCCCAAAAGTCAGATATCACAGCTGCCCCCAGCCCCCGGACAAGCTCAATTTGAAAATAATCAAAACCCCTTGTAAATGCCCCTTTTGGAGGGTGTTCGCACAGCAGGACCCTCGGGTACCTCCCAAAAAAACCTCCTTTCCCTTTAAATTTGCACTGAACAAATGCTGCCTTTCCAAACCCCCCAAACTTTAAAGCTTTAATCAAAACCAACCCATTTGGGTCGTCTCCCCATATTTTTATATCGATTTTTAGGCACCAGCCCCATAAAATGGGGCAAGGGGCCCAGTTCAAATCTCAAAAAATGGAACTCCCCCACAAAAGCACAACCCCAAATTTTCCCGGGGGGTTTTCCCCCGGGCGCATGGGGGCTGGGTAACCAGAAAACCCGGGCCTAATGGGGGCCCCTAAGATAGGGGGTGTCGATATCCAGGCGCCGTGTAGGCCCAGCCGGTTCTGATTGGGGGCCCGACCGGCCCCGGGGTTTTGTGGCCCAAAGGCCCCGCCGAGTTTATAGTCCCCCTTTTTGTGGTTTTTATCAGAAACCCGCATGACCTGAGTGGGGGGAGTTTTTAGACCGTTTCCCAAAGGGGGTGTGGGGGGGTGAAAGGGGGGTGCTATGTGGGGGGTGTCCCCTCACAATATAAGCAGGGGCCCGTGTGGGCTTTTGCCGTTGATCCAGGAGGGGGGGACCTAAGAGCAGTTTTCCCGGGGAAAAATCCCCACCCCAGCATCCCGGCCACATACGCCCCCGGGGTAGGCCCCCAAGTAACTTGACCCATTTTTAAAAGCCTTTTGTCTGTAACCCATGCTTTTAATTTTCACCTCTTTTTCTTTTTCCTGTATATATTATCCTTTTGTATAAAATTTGTCTAGTGTGGCCCCCCCAAAGGGTAATTAAATCCAAAAAACTTTAATCTGAGTTTTCTGTCTTGGGTCATTTGGGCCCCACACCCCTATACTCGGCCTATGTATAATAGCTAAACCCCCGGTTGGGTTTCCCGACCCCGTTTAAGTCGGTTTACCCGGGCCGGGCTTAAAACCAAATGAGGGGAAAATGGGGGCGCATTTTTGTTCCCTGTGCCCGTGTGGGCAGGGGTTAACAGTGGAACAGTATCCAGGCTTTACCTTTTCGCACCCCAAGGCCGTTCAAAAGTCGAGAAAAAACCCCCAAGTCAGCCCGTCGTCCCTCAAGTGGGCCGGCGGTTGGGCTGTTATCGTCACACCCACAGTATTGTCAAACTTGAAATACATTGTTAGGGTGCTATTTCCCAGGATCCCTTGTAAAAATGAAATATTTTCAGCTAAAAATACATATTATTGGAAACAAATTCGATTTTCACAGCCTAACATTAAAACAAATCTGTGAAACAACTGTGGGTTTGATATACTCACTACACCCCTATATATATTTCTTTAGGGGTGCCCAAATGAGGTCTTTTTAAATTTTTAGAAACCTTAGGTCCCCACAAAACTTTAATGGCGCCTAAAGAAAATCTTAATAAAAATGAGACCCCAAAATCCAGAAAGTTCTCCTCCTACTCTTTTGGTTGATTCACATAGGGCCACATATCGGATATCACTAAAACTGAAAAATCAGGGGAATTAGTATTGAGTTGCATTTCCCTGTTATCATCTACTGTATTCCAGTAGTTAATGGATAAAAATAAAAAATCTGCAGAACAAGTGAAATTTAAAAATTTCACCTCCACTTTGCTTTAAAGGGGTTTTCTTGCTACAAAGATCATATCTGGAATGTTTGGGACAGTAAAAATAAGCATTTTTTGCAATTGGTTTCATTACTAAATTGTTTAGTATAGCAGCTATCAGCTAATCTGCGCATCTATAAAGTAGACACATGGTAGATGCTAGTTATGAACAATTTTGTGTGGTATAACTATCTATCTTATAAGCAGAAATTTTGTACTTTGAAAATACCACATTTTCTAAATTATCCCAACATTTTGATATTGATAATGATTTGATAAAGCACAATGTGTCACAAGAAAACATTCTCTGAATCACATATATAAAATAAAAAGGGTCCCAAAAAATTATTTCCCCCATAAAGTTAAACATGTCAGATTTAAAAAAAAGGGTCCTGTCAGGGAAATCAAAACTCACTCCATTTTTTTAAAGGGGTTTTAAACTTATCTGTTTGTAGGCTTCTCTTGTGAAAACACCCCGAAGTTCACAGCAAAGGACAAACACGCCTGACTGAGCCCCGCACTTCCCCGGGGAAACGGAAATGCCCCTCCATAAAAAAAAATCTGGGAAATTATTCACTGAGGACGCTGCTTTATCTGTTGCCTGCAGTTTGGCTGGAGAACACCAGGGACACCGGGAGGAGATGATGGAGAAGATCCTGACACATGTCCTGCAAAAACTGATCACAAAGAGAGAGAAGCCTGAGGAAAGAGTCTGGAGGAGCGCTGGGGGAAAAGCGAAGAAAAAGCATCTGGAAAGCCGGAGGTCCCCTCCCTTTTAAGACATCAGGAACGGCTGGGGCACCGGGAAAAATTCCTGAGTGAGATTCCAGCAGGGAAAACAGGTGTCACGTCACGTCTATGTCATCCAAACTGGAAAAAAGAAGGCAGCTGTCCAGGAAGATGAACACAGAGGAGCTGTGTAACATGACGGGTCCCCCTGACTGTCCCTTTCAGGATCAGACAAGGGGACTTGTGTGATCCTGAGGGGGAGGGAGGGGAGAGGACACAGGGGGGGGGAAAAGGATTTGGGGGTAGGACCAAGGGGGCATGAATGGAGGGGGGGTGATTGAGGGCAAAAGGAAAACATGATGGGGGTGATGAGACA
>JAODAL010082795.1:0-11460 GCA_025379985.1 Phyllomedusa bahiana
AGAATCTCTGAAAATAGATGGAGAGTAAAAGCTTCTAAATCCTGACTACTGATAACCCTTTAAAACCTCTTCAATGCTACCAATAGCAGTATAAAATCATAGATGTGACCAGTACCCTGTTTTTACTATGTGATGTTTCTGAATGACTTACCTAAAAAAGTAAAGACTCGAGTTTAAAGTTCAAATTGTAAGGGAGAACCTGACAACCTTTCCAGTTACCTGTTGTCAAACTTGTTTTTTTGGCGGAGATTGGGATATTATTACAATTACGTGAACTATTATAATCATAGACTCTTAGCACAAACACAGTTAACCCTGGGAATCCCCTGCCCCCCAACTGCTGTAAAATACATGTCTGTGTACTGAGTGATGGAACATTGGATGAGAAGTTTAGATGTTACAGCTATTAATGCATAAAACAGAGCTGAATATATAACATCTTAAATTAAACCTGACTAAATCGCAAAATTTTAACTTGCGCAACAACTCCCTCTGATGCGTTTAAAAACAGTGTATTTGACAAAAGCGAAAAGCCAATAACCCTGGATGTAAAATCTGCAAAGAAATTCTGCCAAAAATGCCTTACGTATTTAAAACGACGTTATTAACTGACACAACAGCAGAAAAACGCTTAATTAACTTGGATTAAATTGCGCAAGAAAATTGCTCCAAAAATTACCATTGTATCTTTCAAACAGTAAGTCTACAAACATTGAAAATATAAATAAATCGCTGAATTAAAACAGAATTTATGCCAACATGACAGCTTTTACTTTAAAAGGATGTTAAACTCTAACAGCAGAAAAAATTTACTTCAAAATTGTAAATTGTCAAAAAAATCTACAAAATTAACCAACTTGACAAATGTCAAGAATGTATTCGCACCAAACATAAAACGTTTTAAATGGTGTAAATTTTGCCAAACAAGCGAAAAATTACACTTTGTTATTAAAAAATTTTTAACAATACAGTAAAACTTAATTACCTTATGTAAAATGCAAAAAACCTTCCAAGTTACACTTGTAAATTAAAAGCTTAATTTACTACAATGGCATAAAACGCTTATTTACATGAAACAGTCAAAGAAAATCCTTAATAACTTTGTGTGGGAGAAAGAGTGATTACTTCAGCTACAAAATTTTTTACACTGAAACAAATATAAAGAAATTGAGCAAAGAAAATAAATAACAGCATTGTGTGTTAAAACTATTTTACTGTGACAGACAAAAATGCTTAATAACCTTGATTAAATGTGACAAAAGTGCAATACACTTAAGACGTTTAAAGACACTTATACTGACAATCTAAAAAGGAGTAATAAACATATGTAAAGGAAAGAATGTGCCAAATTCAGCGAACAAGGGTTAAACGGAAATCCCTCCCAAACAAAAAACTTAAAGGTTTCTCATGTGGTATTTAGAATCTAAAATGATTGCAGAAATCATTACAGCTATTCATTCTATTATACAGAGTGACTTATAATCCTTATCATCTACCTGTGTTAATTACAATCAGTCCTTAACAGTTGAGAGCTGGCAAGATGCTCAACGATGTTTGTAGGAGGAGAGGGAACTGGCTTCTATACCCGCTGCTGATTAAACCTGTGTGTGCCACTTCCCTTGCTTTAAACAGATTGAATTAGACTAAGCTGAAAAAGTTAATTACCATTTGATCCGATTGTTACTAAAAAATGTCTGTCGGAATTAAAAATTTATCACACACAGGAATGTGAAACTGTATTCAAGAAATTCTGAACTTTAGCTTTGTGCTTGTGTAACAGAGGGTTTTTATGTGAACGAAATTAGAACATGTATGTAAAGCGCAAAGTAATGGCAAATGACCCTACTGAAATTAACCCTCACGTTTCTAAACAGGGTTAACCCTGGCAGAAACGCATAACCCCCCCCCTCAAATTAAAACATGTGGATAAGCTGTATGTTACAACGAGGTAAAGGACAAATGCAAAAAAATGTACGCAACAAGCTTCAAAATTAACATACTTTGAGGCTAAAAATTTATTACTGGATGACAACGAAAACTTAAACTTATCAAAATTGCGCAAAATTTTAAATTGCTTCCAAACACCACTTTGAGCGGTTAAAACTGATGTATTTTACAACAAAGCAGAAAAATTAACTTGATTAACCTGATTAAATTTGCACAAAGAAAATTATACCTGATTAAATGTAAATAAGGTAAATACGTTGTATTAAACTTTATACAAAACATAATTAACATTATGAAAATTGGCAAAAGAAAGTGCGCCAAAATTACATTTGTAGCTTTAAAACAGTTTATTTACTACCACAACAGAAAAATTTATTAACCCTTGTCAAATGTACAAAAAATTACTCTAACTTAAACGTGTTATTTCTACAATAAGAGAAAACTTATACCCTGAAAATGCAGAAAGAAGTGAAAACATGGTTGTATTGCAAAAACTTTTTCTGCAAAGCAATTTAATTACGATTAGTAAAAATTTTCCAAAACCAGTATAAAAACTTAATTTATGACAAAGCGAAAAAGTTGTACTGATCAAATGAAATAAATGCAATTTGTCGTTTAAACAGTTTGTTTTCTGACCACAAAGAAAAAAAAATAAAATTGCAAAAATTGAGCAAAAATGCTGCAAATAACAAGCTTACGCAAAATAACGTTTAATGTTAAGTGCACAAAAGAAAGGAAAACCTATAATTGTTAAATACTGAAGCAAAGCATGAAAGAAATTATCCCTGCTTATGGGTAAAAAATCTTAATACAAATGCAATGTAAAAATTCTAAAACCTGTTAAACGAATTAAATGTGCAAAAATTCAAAATCCTTTGTTGCTGTTAAAAGGTTATTATACCAAAAGCAGAAAAAGCTCCAAAAACTCTGTATATAAAGTGGTGCTAAAATGATGCGCAATAACCTGTTTGTACCTGTAACTAAAGTAAATATGTGCCCAATAAGTAGTTAAAACTGGATTTTATTACAAAAGAAGATTTACTATAATTACTGCAAAAGATTACTGCCAAATTCGCTACCGTAATAGATTCTTCGTATTAAAGTTTTAAGAAAGTGAAATAAGTCAATACAAATTCTCTTAGGCTAAACTGTTCTAGACATCAGCATACCAATTCTATAATGACCAGAAATCCTTTACTAGCTGTAGGTCTAAAGAAGACTTACCTTTCACGAAAAGAAGAATCGTAAAAACATTCCTACAATTGCTGTAGTGAAAGGATACTTGTAAAAGATGCTGTATGATTACAATGTCTAGTTTGCCACCTTCCAAGATTGTGCAAAAGTTATTCAAAAGATGTGACCCATTACTTTGTTAATATTGTGATGAATCACTTTAATACAAGTAGAGGTATGACCCGCAAAAAATGCTTTTATAGGACTAAGGAAGAAATTGCTTCATGCTTCCTGTTATGGAGTGTTTTACTGATGTGAACTTAACAAATGAGAATAAGTAACAAAATAGTGATACCTAGATTTTACGTAAACAAGTAATTACGGAATCCAAAAAGCCCAAATAAGATAAGTGTTTACAAGGAACATAAAAGGAGCGAAATGCACATTCATGTCACTTAACAGTGACGAAAACTATTAAAATGCAATCATCTGTGTTAAATAATTGTTGTGAAATTAATTAGCTAAACAAGTAAACCAAAAATTACCAAGTTGTAACTTTAAAGATGGCAAATGTTACTGCACAACCAAACTTCTATAACGGATGTATTTCAAGATTGCTAAACGAGAATTTAAAAACCGGTTATAATGATAACAAAAAGATTCTTGTAATGCCAAAAAAATGCTGCCAAAAGGGTTAAGTTTAAAAACTTTATAACAAAGCGCAAAAATGAAAATAACTTTACTTAAATTTAAGACCAGCAAAAAACTTTATGGTAATTGGAAAGATTTTGCAAACAGCGAAAAAATTATTATGATAAATGAAAATAATTCAAATTCGCAAAGAAGTGTAAAAAAGTTTACTCAAACACAGTAGAAAACATTTATACCTGGATGAAATTCGCAAACATTATGTGTTGCAAAAAATATCCAATATTTGCATTAGAACGTTTATTGTTTTCTACAAACAAAAAAACTATACTTATACCAAAGAAATTCCAAAAATTGGCGTTAAAAAAGTTTTTAAAAACTTATTAGATCAAAAGCGAAAAATGTTTTAAACGTTTTTGACACAAAAAAGCTTTAAATGATCAATTTGTAAGAAAGCGCCAAATACCTTGTACGGTAAAAAGGATTTTTACACGAAAATTCAAATATTGCAAAAAAATTGTAAAAATTACACAGAGAAAAGTATTTTATAAAGCGAAAAAAGTTATAAAAATTAAGAATGTGCTGCAAAACGTTTTGTAAACACTGTAAACGTAAATAATTAAAGAAGCTGCAAAAACCTTTAACGTTTAAAAGACGTGAATTTAAAACTTTTCCAGAGTGATAGCTCTCAAATTTCTTACTGCTGTATCCTTATCTTATGCTGCAGGTCTGAAGATTCCCTTGAGCAGGTGAGAGAGAGCCTCCCGCACGAATTCTGTATGTAGAGAGAGGGAGGACTGGCTCTGTCCCTGTGCTGATACCCTTGTTGCCTGCTTCCTGCTTTACGATTACAGAGATTAGGCTGTCAATAGATTGACAGCATGACCTTTGCAAATCAGTGTCTGTGAGCTGTACTATAATAATACTATACAGTCAGGGAGCTGTGAACGTTCTGTGTGTGTCTAGGGAAATTGAGTAACTTTGCAGCTTCTGCCTGTTCTGAGGTTGTTTTGTTGTGTGGGAGATTACTAACGGGTATAGAACATATTAGCAATATAGCCTTCTAGGAGGAACAGGTAACCCTGGAGCAATCTGCCCCCTGCTGTAAGAATTTACAGCGGAAGCTGCCTGGTCTGAGGGAGGGGAACAGGGGGAGAAAGCAGAAGCTGCCGCCTCAATTCACTCTTAACGAAGAGGCTGAATTAAGAACAACTCCTAATAACCCTTGTCTAATTGCAAATAAATTGCTGCCAGAAATCACAGTTTGTAGCGTGTTAAAACGATGTATTACTGACCCAACAGCAGAATAATACCTTGGATGTAAATTGTGAGAAATTGCGCAAAATACCAGCTTGTAGCGTTAAAACTTAGCACAACGCAGAAATTAATTACCATGTGTAAAGCAAAGAAAGTGCTGCAAAACGGCTTTTAGCGAAAACATTTATTATGACACAAGCGAAAAAGAAATTACCTGATCTAAATTGTGAAAAAAATGTGAAAATTACCACTTAGCGTTTAAAAGGATGTTATTTGACCAAAAGCAGAAAAATTTACCATTGATTAAATGCGAAATAATGTCTGCAAAAACAGCTTACGAAAAAACGTTATTAACCAAACGTAGAAAATTATAACCCTGAAAAGAAAATGTGCTGCAAAAAGTTTACGTACGGTTTTACCTTCACAAAAACATTAATTAACCCAAAGTAAATGCCAAAAAAATGTAAAAATAAACTTTTAAACTATTTTACGACACAACCAAAATATAACATGATGTAATTGTCAAAGAAATGTGCTCCAAAATACCAGCTTTGTAGTGTGTTAAAACGACGTGTATTTTACTGACCCAACAGCAGAAAAATGCTTGTTAACCTGGATGTAAATTGCGCAAAAGAATGGCTGAAATAAGATTAAACTATTTTGAAAGGATGCAATAACCTTATTAAATTGCAAAAAAATGTGTGCCAAAATTCCACTTGTAGCGTGTTAAAACGAGTGTATTTTACTACCAAACAGCAGAAAAACGCTTAATTAACCTGATGTAAATTGCGCAAAAGAAATGTGCTGCCAAAAATTTAAAACCCGGTTTTTAAAGGGGGTTTTTTAAAAAAAGGGCGTGTAATTTACTGGGCCCCCAAAAAGCAGGGGAAAAAAAAAACGGGTTTTTAAAGGGGGGGTTTTCTCGGGGTACAATGATTGGGGGTTTTAAATTTTAAAAAATTTTTTAAAAAAAAAAAAGCAGGGTTTGCAATATATTTTTTCCCTTTTCAAATTTTTTCCTTTCTGATTTTGGGGGCCCTGTTTTAGGAGTTTTTCATTTAGGGGTTTTTCAAATTTTTTTTATTTTGCAGCTGGAAAACCCGTTGGGTTTCCTTTTTCTTTTTGGCTGTTTTTGGGTTTTTAAAAGGGAAAAATTTTTCCCCCTTTTTTTAAGGGGAAAAGGGGGAAAGGGGGAGGGGAGCCCCCCCCCCGCCAGGGGAATTTCTTTTTGTAAGTGTAGGGAGGGGGGAGGGAGGGGGGCTTTGGCTTCTATTTTCCCCCCCCTTTCCTGGGAATTAAACCCTGTTTTTTGTGGGGTGCTTCCTCCTTTTCTCTCTACCACGATTGGAAACCCGAGATTTTGGGGGGGTTTTAATAGTTTTTTGGGGCAGCCCGTGGGGCCCTGTTTGTTTTTATAAAATTTATGAAAGTTTTGTGGAAGCTGTAAAACCCTTTTAAAAATACTTTACAGTTTTGGGGGGGGTTTGTTTTAAAAAAGTTCCCCTTTCTGGGGCGTAAATTTTGGGGGGGGGGGGGGCACATCCTGAGTAAAAAAAATTTTTTCGGGTTTTCCCTTTTCCTTTTTGTTTTTTTGGGGGGGAGGGTTTTTTTTTTGGGGTTTTTGCTGGGGGGATTTTGGAAAATATGGAAGGGTAAGCAGGGGGGTTTTGGAAAACTATTAGGGAATTTATTTGAAAACCCCTTAGGCAGGGGGACCCCCCCCCCACCCCGGGTTTTTTCCCCGGAGGCCCAATTCCCCCTTTCCCCCCCCCCCCCCGGTGTTTTGAAAGTTAAAAAGGGGGGATAGCTGCCCCGTGGGCTGGGGGGGAGGGGGGGGCAGGGGGGGGGGAGGGGAAGGGGGGCAAAAAGGAAAGGGTAGCACGCCCCTCAAAATTCAACTCCCATTAAAAAAGGGGCGAGGGTGAAAAAGCTTTTTTTAATTGGGGGGACAAAAATCCCCTTTAAATTTAAAAACCCTTTTGGGTCTTTTAATTTTTCGCCAAAAAAAAAATTTTTTGGGTTTCCCCCGAAATCCCCCAAACTTTGTTTTGGTGTTTAAAAAAGATGTTTTTATTTTTCTTGGGCCCCCCAAACCCAAGGGGGAAAAACTTTTCAATTTTAAAAACCCTTTGGGTTTTAAAATTTTTGGGAAAAGGGAAATTTTGGTGCCAAAAAAATTTTTCCAAAACTTTTTTAGCGTTTTAAAAAAAGGGGGGCCCTGGGGATTTTTTTTCTGGAAAACCCAAAAAAGGGAGGGGAAAAACCCCTTTTAAAATTTAAAAAAAACCAAATTTTGGGGGTAAAAAATTTCGCAAAAAAGGGGGAAATTTTTGCTGCCAAAAAAAATTTTAAACCGGGGGTTTTGTTTTGCGTTTTTAAAAAAAACGTTTTTTTTTTAAATGGGGCCCCCCAAAAAAAAGCAGGGAAAAAAAAAATTTATTAATTAAACCCCCTTTGGGTCTTAAAAATTTTGCAAAAAAAAAAATTTTTTGCTGCCAAAAATTTTTCCAGGGTTTGTAGCGTGTTAAAAAGGGGGTGTGTTTTTTTACTTGGGGGCCCAAAAAAGCAGGGAAAAAAAAATTTAAAAATTAAAAAATTGGATGGGAAATTTTCGCCCAAAAAAAAATGTTTCTTTCCAAAAAAATTAACCCCCGCTTTGTTTTTTTTCCCTGTTTTAAAAAAAAAAAAAACTTTTATTTTAAATCACCACCCCCCAAATAAAGGGAAAAAAAAAAAAAAAACTTTTTTTTAAAACCCCTTGGGGTGGTTAAAATTTGGGGGAAAAGGGAAATTTTGGGTGCCAAAAATTTCCACTTTTTTTTGCGTGGGTTAAAAAAGGGGGTTATTTTACTACCAAAAAAAAAGGGAGAAAAAACACTTAAATTTTAACCCCTTTTTTTTTTAAAATTTTTGGGAAAAAAAAAAGGGGCTTTCCAAAAAAATTTTTTAAAAAAGGCCCTTTTTTTAGGGGTTTTTTAAAGGCCCTTTTATTTTTTTGGGGGCCCCCCAAAACCGGAAAAAAAAAAACCCTTTAAATTAAAAACCTTTAAAAGTTTAAAAAATTTCGCCCAAAAAAAAAAGTTTTTCTTCCAAAAAAATAAAAAGGGGCTTTTTTAGGTGTTTAAAAAAGAGTTTATTTTCTGACCAACCAAAAAAGCAGAAAAAAAGCCCTTTTTTAACCCCCTTGGGGTTTTTTAAATTTTGGCAAAAGGGAAAAAAAGTTTCTTGGGGCCAAAAAATTAACCCGGGGGTTTTTTAGCGGGGGTTTAAAAAACGGGGTTTATTTTTCTGGGGCCCCCAAAACCCGAAAAATTTTTTTAAAATTAAAAAACCCTTTTATTTTCCCCAAATTGGCAAAAAAAAATGTGGGGTGCCAAAAAAAATTTCCAAACTTTTTGGGAGGGGGTGGTTTTAAAAGGGAGGGGTTTTTTTACCCACCAAAAAGCAGAAAAAACCAAAAGGGTTTTAAACCCCTTTAAAAAGGGTTTTTTTTGCCAAAAAAAAATTCCCCCAAAAAGCCCTTTTGCCCTTTAAATTTGTATTTTATTAACAAAAGCCAAAACATTTTTTTTAAACCCTTTGGGTTTTAAATTGGGAAAATTTTTAAAATTTTTTTTGCAAAAAATTACCGTTTGGTCCTTTTTAAAAATTTCGGTTTTTTTTTTTCCCCAAAGGGGTTTGAAAAAACTTTTTTTAAACCCTTTTTGGAAAGAAATTGGGGGCCAAAAAAATAAGCCCCCCCGCCCCCAAAAATTTGCTTTTGTAGGGTTAAAACGGGGGGAATTTTTTTTTACCCCTCGCGGGAAAAAAAAAAGTTTTTCCCTTTTTTGGGGTTCTTTTTTCCCAAAAATTAACAGGGGTTTGGGTGTTAAAAGATTTTTTACATCCCCCGGGGGAAAACCCCGGGGGAATTTTAACCCTGGGTGGTTTTTGCGAAAAAAAAATTTCTTCCCCGGGTTTTAAGGGGTTTTTTTGGTGTTTAAAAAGACGGGTGTTTTTTCTGGGGCCCCAACCAGAGGGAAAAAATTTGGGTTTTTTACCCCCTGGATTTTTTTTTGGCTAGGGGTTGGGGATGGAAAATTTTCCGGGGGTTTAAAAAAACCCCCCCCCTTTAAGGGTTTATGACCCCCAGGGGAGGGAAAAAGGGGGAAAAAACCCCCCGGGATCAAAATTTTGCAAAAGAAAATTTTTGTTTTCCCCTTCCCGCTGTTGGTTTCATTTAAAAAGGGATGGGGGTCTTTTTCCTTTCCACAAAGGGGGGGGGAAAAAAAAATTTAAATTTTAACCCGGGGGGTTTTAAATTTCGAAAAAAATTTGGTGGGGAAAATTTACCCCCCCCTTTTTAAAAAAACCGTGGTTTTAAAACCAAGTTTTTATTTTATTTCCCACCAGAAAAAAACCCTTTTTAAAATTTAACCCCCTTGGGGTTAAATTGCGCCAAAAAAAAATTTTGGGTGCCAAAAATTACCGCTTTTTTAGCCGTTTGGGTTAAAAACCCATTTTGTTTTTTTTTTCCTTACCCAAATACAAGGGAAAAAAAAAAAACTTTAAATTTTTAACCCCTTTTAAAAGTTAAAAATTTTGGGAAAAGGGGAAAATTTTCGCCAAAAAAAATTTCCCCGGGTTTGTTGGGGTTTGCGTTTTTAAAAAAAAAACGGGGTTTTTTTTTAAATTGGGCCAAAAAAACGGCAAGGGGAAAAAAAAGCTTAATTAAAAACCCGGGGATGTTTAAAATTTCGCCCCAAAAGAAATGGGCTTCCAAAAAAAAACCGGGGTTTGTTGCGTTTTTAAAAAACGGTTTATTTTACTGGAAAAAACAAAAGAAAAAAAAAAGGTTTTTAAACCCCTTGGGGTTTAAAATTTTTTGGAAAAAGAAAAAAGTGAAAGCCCAAAAATTACCCGCTTTTTTTTGGGGGTTTTTTAAAAAAAAAAGTGTTAATTTTTTTCTGAACCCAACCCAAAAAGGGCCCGGGAAAAAAAATTTTTAAAAAACCCTTTATTTAAATTGGCAAAAAAATGTGCTGGGCCCAAAAATTTTCCGGGTTTGTACCCTTTTTTAAAACAAAGTGTATTTTTTCTTACCCCAACAAGGGCAAAAAAAACCCTTTTTTTAAACCCTTTTGGGTTTTAAATTTCGCAAAAAGGAAAAGTTTTGGCCCAAAAATTTTCCGGGTTTTTTTTTTAAACCCGGTTTTAATTTTTTTAAAAAAAAAAAAACGGGTTTAATTTTTTCCTTTCGGATTAAAAGCCAAAAGAAAGGGGGAAAAAATTCCCTTTTAATTTTAAAAAACCCCTTTTTTTTGCCCCAAACAAAAACAAAATTTAAAACGCAAAAGGGGAAAAGTGCTTTCCAAAAAATTTAAAAACTTTTTTAGGGTTTTTTTAAAAAAACGGGGAGTTATTTTTACTGAACCACAACGGGGAATCAAAAAAAAAAAACCCTTTAAATTAAAAAAAGGATTTTTTAAAATTTTTTGGCAAAAAAATGGGTATGAAAAGGCCCCCAAAAAAACCAGCTTTGTTTTTGGGGGTTAAAAAACAAAGTTTTATTTTTTCTTGACCACCAAAAAAAAAAGAGATTAAAAACTTTTTTAACCCCCGGGTTTAAAAATTGCCCAAAAAAAAAATGGGGGTGCCAAAAAATTAAAAGCTTTGGGTTTTTTTTTGGGTTTAAACGACGTTTTTATTTTTTTTTGACCCCCAAAAAAAACAGAAAAAAAAAACTTTTAAATTAAAAAACCCCTTTAATTTTTAAATTTGCCAAAAAAAAAAAGTTTTCTGCCCCAAAAAAAATTTAACCCGCTTTGTAGGTTTTTTAAAAACGATGGTTTTTTTTTACTGGGGGCCCCCAAAAAAGCAAAAAAAAAAAAACCTTTTTAAATTTAAAAATTTTTCCTTTTTAAAATTTTTTGCAAAAAGGAAAATTTTTTTCTTTCCAAAAAAATTTTCCCGCCTTTTTGAGGTTTTTAAAAAAAGGGCGTTTTATTTTTTTTCTGAACCAAAAACCCGAAAAAAAAAAAACCTTTTTAATTAAACCCCTTTAAATGTAAATTTTTTGGCAAAAAGAAAAAAAGTGCTGCCAAAAAATTTAAAAAAGGGTTTTTTAGGGGTGTTTTAAAAAACGGAAATTTTTTTTTTTCTGAAAAACAAACAGGAGGGGAAAAAAATGGCTTTTTTTTTAAAACCTTTTATTTAAAATTGGGCAAAAGAAAAGTGCTTTTCCAAAAAAATTTCCAAAACTTTTTAGCGTGTTAAAACGGGGGTTTTTTTTTAATTTACCCGACCACCAAAAGAGGAAAAAAAAAAGGGTTAAAAAGGGGGTTGGTTTTTCGGGGTACAATTTTTATTGGGTTTTTTAATTTAAAAGGGTCTTTTTAAAAAAAAAAAAAAGGGGGCTTTTTAAATTTTTATGGTTTTTATTAAAAAAAATGTCTT
>JAODAL010082796.1:0-11460 GCA_025379985.1 Phyllomedusa bahiana
GTTTAAATTGTTTTTAAAATCTATTAAATATGAAAAAAATGGAAACCCCCGGGAATCCTTAAAATCTTTCTCCCTCATTGAAAAACCTTTTTAAAAGGCCAAAAACAAGGGGGAAAACTTATGTCAAGACAGGGGAGGGATCAAAATGTGATCAAAGTCCCCCCTTGGATTGAAACGGTAAGCCGAACCGGGGGGCCCTCCTCTGTTCGTATCATAAGTTACCACCTTGCTTTGTGCTTTTTTAAGGTTTTTAAATAAAGGAGAAGGTTTTTTAAAGATTTCCGGCCCCATTGTTTCCCTCTATTCAAGAAATTGATGCAGGTCTGCCGACAGCCAGGACCAACTCCCTTTTTTCCCATTATAGTGGACGGGGGGGACCACACCCCCAATGTGGGGAGCAAAAAATTTTTTCTTGTATTTTTTTTACTAAAATTTTATTGATTTAAAAGGGGGTTGTCTCACTACAAAGAAAGCTTTCAAAATGAGGGAACAAAAAATAAAGAGTTTTCCAAATATTTCTTTGCCATCTTTTTTTGGTTTAACGACCCAAAGTGTTTTTATCACCTTCTGAGTTCTCTCTGGTTTCCCAAGTGACCGACCTTGACTCCTTCCCCCTGCTGTTTGTTCTACTGATGCAAAAGTGACTTCACACACGGGTCACAGTGTGAGAGTTTTTTATCTATCTTTCAGAAAAAAAACAATTACTCTCTGTTTACATTAGCCAGAAGCTTCTCAGGACCTCAGAGAAGGTAATTTTTTACTCAACTAAAACAAGAAGTCTGAATACACGGAGCTATATCTAATTACAGACAGCTTGACCAGGAAGTGACAAGAAAAGGACATTAATTTTATTCAGATCCTATGAAACTTTAAGATGACACCCCTTTAAAGCACAATGTGTCATGAGAAAACAATCTTGAATCCCAGGGATAGGTCAAAGTATAAAAAGTTTTTTCCCCGATAAAGTCCCAAAAAGGGTCAAATTTTAAAAAAGGGGGGCTCGTCAGGAAGGTCAAAACTGGCTGGGGAGTAAGCTTAAATGGGTTAAATGTTTAAATTTAAAGATTTTTGGGGGGGGAAAAGGGGTTTTTAATAAGGAACAAAACACAAGAAACACAGGGGCAAAAATCTGAAAAATGTAAAAAATATTACATTCCTGAAACTGAAGATATTGGATGTATACACGGACTGATCTAGAGCAAGGGGGGCATCCTCTAAGTCTTGAGGAACGAAAGTTTCTACATAAACATAGAAAGGGATTCTTTACTGTTAAGCAGTGAGACTGGGGAATTCTCTGCCAGGGGACTGTCAGGTGAATTAAATAACGATTTAAAAAAGGGTTTGGATGCATTTCTGGGCGTAAAAATATAACAAGTTAAGTGCTGGGTTCAGGAGGGGGGTCATTGATCGGGTTTTTTTCTGATTGCCAGATTGGATCAGGAAAATTTTTCCTAAAATGAGGAAAATTTGGGCTTCTACCTCTTGGGGGGTTTTTGCCTTCCCTCGGGTCAACCCCCTTAGCAAACAGCTAAAAACTAATGGACGCTTTCTTTTTTTAGCCTTACAAACAAAAAATTTAAAATTGAACAAATTTCCACAGAGGTCGGTAAATGAATAATGAATGTAAAACTGCCTGTATAAACATGACTACCCAAAGATAAAAAACAGAAGTAATAAGTAATGCAGACTGGATTGGGAACATGTGGCCTTTTTTCCCTTTTATCAATCAATCTTTCCCGTTTTTTAGAATTCAATGTAGCAAGGGAAAACAAAGACATTTTAATTGAAGTAACAAAGCAATCAAAACGAAACACTCAAAAGGCCCTTATGTAGAAAACTGTCCACATAAGACCTCCAAAAATCCCCTTTCTATTAGAAGCTAAAACCGCTTTTTTATTCAAAAAAGCCCCCGTTTTCCTAGCCCACCCCCGCCCTGGCGTTCCCCCACCCGTTAGCAATGCTACTTTGGGGTTTACTTAAATTCGATAAAACCTGCAATAATTCCCCCAATAAATTTTTCCTTCGTTTTTGGCCAAATATTTGACAGTAAGACAGGGAAAAAGGGGTGCTTTTTCCCTTTTGACTGGCGCATCAATTTTTTTTCCCGCCACAAAATTTTTTTTTTTGGGGAATTTTCATTTAGGATGCCATAGTTGGGGGAAAAAAAAAGATGACCTGCCAGTTAATCTCTTCAGTGTTGCAATCCAAAAAATTGCAAAAAGGTCTTGTCCCCCCGACAAAACCCGGTTTTGGGGGGGGTTTTTTCAGAGGTTTTGGGGGGGGTTTTAAATGGGCTGCTATAAAACCCCCGCAGCAGTCCCCCACTGCACGGGGGTTTCCCCCCCTGTTTTTCAAACCCCTCGCGGCCCAAAAAAATTATAAAAGGTTTTTTCGCATGAATATGAACAAATGAAAGGGAAGGGGGACGGGAAAACGGGAGAAAAACCGTCCCCCGGCAGCGTTGACGGCACAAAAAACAGACAAAAAAGGGCGGGTAAACGACCGGGATTTGTCCTGTGCCATGGGGGTGCGCGCTAAATAATCACCCCTCCTGCTTTCACAATAAAATTTGGGTAGTTCTCCAGGGGACGGCCCAGGATCTTCCGATTTCCCCACAACCTGTCATGTCTATGCCCTAATGGACAAACTTGTAAAAATGCCCTGAGGCACCCCTAGTGTAAAAAAACAGCATTGTCTATTTAAAAATGTTATAAAATTTAATTTTTTTTGCAAGGACCATTCACAAAGGGGTTTTTCCCATCTGGCTGTTTACAGAACTTGCTCTTCACGCCGGCTTCAGGCCACGGCCACTTTTCCAATGGGACACTAGGCAGTTGTTGGGTACCCCACACATGTAGGGGGCCCAGGTGGGGATGACCTGTGTATTTCAGGTTTTGGACAGGCCCATTGAGGTTTTGCCCCGGGGCCCAAAATGCTGTTAAACCCGGCTCTTCTTTTCCTTCACTTCCCCTTTTCGGCATTCGGCCGTTCTACAGCAGTGATTGACATTTCAGCTTTTTCTATTCCTACGACCTATTGGGAAAAAAATTGGGATGGGTGGGGGTTTAAAAAAGCATGGCAGAAGGGACAGACTCTAAAGGGGTTTGGAAAAATGTTCACACAACATATTTGTGGGGTGTACTTTAGTGCATAATTTCAAAATATGTGCCGAAGTATGAATTAAAAAAAAATCATACTACAGTCCAATAAAATCATATTACTCATCGAGTGCTATGTAAAACGATCATATTTCTCGGTGCGTATTGTGTGCCCACAAAAAGTGCGCCAGGGAATGCTGAAATAAATAGGAGACATGGCAATTGCGCTGCTAAAAGTACACGCTGGCCAGCGCGTACTTTCAACAGCAGGCATATTGCA
Organism: Phyllomedusa bahiana; assembly: GCA_025379985.1. Taxonomy (NCBI): domain Eukaryota; kingdom Metazoa; phylum Chordata; class Amphibia; order Anura; family Hylidae; genus Phyllomedusa; species Phyllomedusa bahiana. The sequence goes on from JAODAL010082796.1 coordinate 3,379, forward strand.
GCACGTATCTGTGTGTGCAGCAATACGCTGTGTGAACATACCATTAAAGTTTGTTAGTAAGAAAAATAAACAATCTCCTGTGCCGCTGATAAGACACAGCAAGGAGTGACGGCAACATTCTAGTCGTTGCTTCTAGAGAAGAGAGAGGTGGTCGGCAGCCTAGGAAAGCATTGGTAAACAGCAGAAGGTAAGAACTGCTCTTAGGTTATATTCACATGGCGTATTGCGGTGTGCACAGATATGCGCTGCAAAACGTGTTCGCTAGTGATGTTGAAAGTATGCGCTTGCAAGTGCGTACTTTCAACATGCAAAGACCCCTTCTATTTCTCACGTTTCGTAAAATCATCATTGTCTGAACGACGATGATTTTGCCCAGCACTCAATGAGTGCTGGACTTAAACAATGATTTTACCATATTTGCAGGGCGTACTTTGACGCAAATATGCTCCGAAGCACGCCCTGCAAATACGCCGTATGAACATACACTTAAGGGCTAAGGGTATGCTCATATGGCTGATTTGGATGCTGATCTGGCACGCTGAAACTGCCTCAGAATCAGCATTCAATCCGCCTCACATTGTTTCTAATGGAAAATCCACGTCACAGTGCACACAACACTGATTTTCCTCAACACAGATTTCCCTTAAAGGGGTTGTCTCGCTACAAAGAATAGCTTTCAAATTGTAGGGAACACAAAATAAAGACATTTTCCAAATATATTGCTTTGTTCCTCTGTTTTCCCTAAAGAGATACAAGTGAATTTATGACCTCCCTGGCTATTTCAGTTCCCTCAGTAACTGACTTGTAAACAATTCTCCCCCTGCTGTTTGTTCAATGAGATAACACTGAGTGAGGTCATCACACAGGTCACAGTAGTGTCCTGTGCTGCTCAGCAGTAAAAAGTTTGATTTATGTAAAATAAACAGAACTGTAATTAGGGCTTTTGTTTTGGGGATCAGATAAGAAGTCCTGTTAGTAGTTTGAGAAGCTAATCTGATCTAATTAGCATCTGAAAGCACAGCACTGCACACAGCTGTACAAGCATGGAGCTTATGCAAATGAGTCAGTCTGAACCAGGAAGTGACAGAGTATTTCATTCATGCATTCTCTGAAACTCTGAAGGGAGACAACTCCTTTAAGCACTGAAAAATTCAGTGTTGAAAATGAACTGACGTTAATTCTTGAGGTGGACCCAGTGCTGAATCCTCACATTCTACTCGAGGCTGTAAATCTGCCTTTGAATTCAGAGCCAAATCCGTGTCCAAAATACACGCTTACAGGCATGGATTTTAGGTATAAATTCCACGCTGATTCCTTGCTGAAAATCAACTTTGTGAATTTACCCTAACTCAGAAATGAAGCAACAATTTATTTGGCATTAATCTTTATTAACATTTACTTATGTTTAAAGCTAATCAATGAGATGGAAATACCCCTTTAAATTTGAGCACCATTAAAGGGTTTTTCTCACTACAAAGATTAGTTTGTAGGGACAGGTAATTGAAAGCTTTTTCCAAATACATTGCTCTTTTGATAATGCCCTGGTCAGGATATAAAAAAGATTTTATCTTCTCTGAGTGCATATAGGTTCATATGATCGGACAGACAATAGTGAGTGACATCTACATGGTCAGAGGAGCAGTTCTTATTTCTAATAAGATTAGATTAATTAGTGAAAAAAAACTTGTATTCATTCCTCACAGCTTTGTAGCTTTTGTTTACAACAGTTTAAAACCCCTGCATTAATGTCACCATAACGCTCAGCTAGTTATGGAGGAGCTAAATATGCTAATCACTGCTAAAGAACCACCCACAGTCTGACTAAGCAGTACAAGTCTGAAGCTGCCTGTGACTCTGAAGCAGCATGGTGAGACAACCACTTCAACCCCTTACCGCCGGAGCCAGTTTTTGACCTTCCTGGCAGAGCCCCGGTTTTAAAATTTTACATGGGTCACTTTATGTGAGAATCACTTTTTGACACTTTTACCTATCCAAGTGATTCAGAGATTGTTTTCTTGTGACACATTGGGCGACATGTATGAATCTCGCCGTGTCGGAGCGCCCGTTTTCACCAGTTTTTTGGCAAAATTTGCACTTCATGTATGTCGGCACCGATGTGCGCTCATACATGCAGTGTAAAGTCCACCGCGCCTCGCCAGTGTGTGAAGTGCAGTGCGGGACTTAGGCGCAGTGTGGGGCTGCGCCTGATATTCACCGTCCGAGGAGGTGCGCTCATACATGCGGGGAAAAGATCACCGCGCCTCGCCAGTGTGTGAGACGCAGTGCGGGACTTAGGCGCAGAAGGGACTGCGCCGAAGATGTATTCCGAATCGAGACAGGCTGGAAAACAGCGAAAAATCATTAAAGATGTCCGTGCGGAGTATGAATCAAAAAATCGCTTTTATTAGGTGTAAAACATTATCTGAAAAAGAGCTCAAACCTTCTAAAAACATACATAAATAAAATCACTAGCAAAAAATCAAGAACGGCGCAACATCAGGAATTAGGATATTGGAAATTGCCAGGAAATACAGTAATTAAAATTCTGTAAGCTCTTCTCATTGGTCGGCAGAAACCAGCCAATCAGAGTAGGATCGACAGTGAACCATTATAAGCTATGGAGAAGTACTGTCCAATCAAATTCAAAGGCGGGACAGTTCAAAATACAGTAAAAATGTAGAAAAGAGCTGATTGGTTGAGCTAGCGGGGGCGTGACAATCCCAGCCACTCAGAGCGCGAGCTACGTGTCCCATTGTAGTCTATGGAGAGATCGGGGCAATGAAATCTCGGCTCTCAGCTCCGTGCGGCATGGAGTATGATTAAAAAAATCATTTTTATTAGGTGTAAAACATTTTCTGAAAAAGAGCTGAAACCTTCTATAAACATAAATCAATCAAATCACTAACAACGCGTTTGTCGCCGTCAATGGCGCTACATCAGGAATTGGGATATAGAGAATTGCCGGGAAATACAGTAATTCAAATTGTTTAAGCTCTTCTCATAGGTCGGCAAAAACCAGCCAATCAGAATTGGAGCGCCAGGGAACCCTTATAACCTATGGAGAAGTATTGACCAATCAAATGAAAAGGCGGGACAGTTCAAAATACAGTAAAAAAAGGCAGAAAAGAGCTGATTGGTTGAGCCCAGGCGGCAGATATGAATCCACCAATCAGATGTAGTGCGTCTATTTTGAATGGAGAAAGAAGGGCGCGATAGAAGGGCGCCCTAAAAGTTATTACTGTCTATGGGAAATTTTCTAGGACTGTGATTAGTTGGGGGAAAGAGGGGCTCATCCATCTTAGCCAATCAGCGGCTGAGCTACCTTCTCATAGAGTTCTATGGGGAAAAGAAATGCAGAGCGAGCTCTGTGATTGGCTAAGTTAAAAGAGGCGCGGTTATTTGGGCCAATGGGAGAGCGAGCGACGCTCTTATGGGTTTTCTAATGCAATCTATAATAAAACTGTACATGGCCGAAATCAAATGATAAGACTCACGAAGTTGTACCGATCTGTATATAAAATAAACAATAATTTGGGGTAACTTAAAAAAAAAATTAATTCAATAAATTCATTTTATTTCTTTATTTTCGTTACACCCATACTATTGATCCTTGGCTAACGAAAATAAAGAAAAATGAATTTATTGAATTAACTTTTTTTTTCGTTACCCCCATATTATTGTTCAATTTATATACAGATCGGCACAACTTCGGGAGTCTTATCATTTGATTTAGGGCATGTACAGTTTTATTATAGATTGCATTAGAAAACCCATAAGAGCGTCGCTCGCTCGCTCTCCCGTTGGTCCAAATAACCGCGCCTCTTTTAACATAGCCAATCATAAACAGAGCTCGCTCTGCATTTCTTTTCCCCCATAGACTATCATTACTAGCGGCGCATACACACTGCTGGTAATTCACATGTCACTTCTCTCCCCCCGCGGCGGATTCGCCGAGCAGGGAGAGGAGACGAATCCATAGTTCTCTATGAGAACTGTGGGTTACCGTAATGACTGCGACGTATTCCAGCCGTAATTTGCGCACTCTGGTGTGTAATTACGGACTGAAATACGTCCAATTTTTAGCCGTGTGAACATAGCCTAAGGGTTAATTAACATAACAGATTGATAGGGTGGTTCATTACGCACGCGGCGATACCAAATATGGGATCTTTGTTTATTTTTTAACTTTTTTGGGGCAATTGCCGTTTGTAAAGGGGAAAAGTGCGGAGTACGTGTTTTTATTTTATTTTTCGTGTTTGTGTTTGACTTTTTTACACTTCTTTTTTACTTTTTCACTTTTCCCCAGAGAGGAACTATATGAGTGATTTTCAAATTGCTCATACAAGAGGAGACCTGCACACAGCATTACTGCTGTTTACTGGTCACCATGGTGACTGTCAATCACCATGCCCACAATGCATTGTGGACATGGTAATGTCCCCGGAGAACTCGGATGTTGTCATTAACGGTCTCCTCCGCTCACTGCGCTGATCGCAAGCAGGATGGTCTCACTCCTCCTGCCTGCAGCTTCAATGTCGCGACCATCAAAGGGTAATATACCACTGGTCCCATGCCGCAATCTTCTGAGCTCGCAAGATCGCTGTGACGTCAGATGTTGGTAAGGGGTTAATGTACACCATGACATATTGTATGTCATGACATAATGTACACATAGATGACATAAACATGACTATTTTTCTTTTTGTCCTTTTTTTGTCATTATTGTCCATTTTTTATTGTATACACATATGTAACACATGCCATTGGATGGGGAAACATCAATTAAAGAGGTTTTCTTACTACATTTTTAACATGGAAAATTTTTATTGGTTTTCACAAAGGATATTTATGAACATACACTGAAAATCCAAGAAGTTATAGAACAAATAACAGTGCACACAAACAGAACAAGCCACAGTCAATGCTGGTATTGTGACAGAGAAATAACATTTCGTCCTCAATGCAAGGAGGAACAAGAAGAACATTTAGATTCTTATATTTTAAGAGCAAGATTATGGAGAGTAAATATAAACAGCTCATACACAATTAAACCATTTCAAGACAGAACAAGTTGTTAATGATCTGTAAAATTGCGGAAGTCTTATGTTTCCGTGTTATACGGAGAATCTGTCCAAATTCTCCATTTCTCCTTCATTTTTGAAACCATGTGTGGTGGAATCACAAGAGAAGTTTCACATTTATACTGGAAGTGTACTCTTTGGATGATCTCCTTAATGTTAGGCAGAATCGGGGCTTTCCAGTGTTTAGCTATCGGTAATCTAGTAGCTACTAGAAAGTGGTATAAGATTGTTCTAAAGAAATTGGGGAATTCCTCTAGATTCATATCTAGGAGTGCTAGGGCTGGAGTGATTTTAATTTTGGTAGAGAATAATCTGGAAACCAGACCTTCAACTTGACACCAGAGAGCAAAGGTATGAGGGCAGCTCCACCACATATGTAGGAGGGTTCCGTTGAAGCCACATCCCCTCCAACATAATTCTGAATTTGGCTGGGAGAAGTGAGCCAGTCGAGTGGGGGTTAGGTACCATCTCAAATGTAGTTTCTTTGTTACTTCTAGGTGATTGATGCATCTGGAATATTTAGAAGATGCAGAAAAAGCTGCCAGCCAGTTCTCAATAGAGAAGGAACAGCCTAACTCCGCTTCCCACTTAGTTGTGTAGTACGGTTTGATTTGGTCATTTTGGCCTAGAAGGAGATTATATACGATAGATAAACCCTTCTCAAAGCCTTTCTTATTTGCGAGGAATTTGGCATATGAGGTGGGTAATTTGGATTTGCTAGGCCATGACCATTCCTGTAAAATGTGTCTAACCTGTAAGTACTTAAAGAAGGTATTACGATTCAGACTATAATGGGACATTAGATCGGCAAATGTTCGTAGTTGCTTATTTTCGTACAGCTGTCCCACAGTCACAAGGCCTTGTGACATCCATTCTTTCAATGAAAGGTGTGGGGAGGCTAGTTGGATAATGGATAAAGAGCATTCTTTTTGGGGGACGTGGATCCAATGATTAGATTTGACATTATCGATCCATGCTCGAAAGGCATGTTGTAGTGATGGGAGGGGTAGCTCCATGTATTTAAGGTTTAAAAGCTCAGCTAATAGTAGGTCCTTGACTGTGTATGGGGCCACCATTGAGTTCTCAATTGATGCCCAATGGTGTGCATATGGTTCTTTCCAAAATGAGTAAAGGGGTTCTAAAACTGAGGCTATATTGTAGAGTCTTAAATTCAGAACTGACATGCCTCCTTGTTTGGTATTCAAGAATAGGTATTGTTTTCTGCATCTCGGTTTTTTTGAGTTCCAAATGAAAGACATAAGGGATGATTGAAGTTTATTAAGTAGGGCGTGTGGTAATAAAAATGGAAGGGATCTCAAGAGATAGAGAATACGTGGTAGGAGCAACATCTTGGTTGTATTAATTCTTGCTATCCATGATAAGGAGAAAGTAGATAAACGTTTAATTTCTTCTGACAGGGTATTATATAAAAGATCTGTATTCTTTTGTATCGTTTGGTCTAGAGAAGGCGTTATTTTGATGCCTAGGTAAGTAATATGGGAATCAGACCAAATAAAATTAAACCTGGATAATTAAAGCTTCTGGGCAGTCGTGACATGCAAAGGAAGAATGGTAGACTTAGTCATGTTTAATCTGTAGTACGAGACCGAAGAATATGTTTCTAATATGTGAAGGAGAGAATTCAGGGACTGTGTCGGGTTTTGACAGAGTATCAAGATGTCATCGGCAAACAAGCTAATTTTATGTTCTAGATCTCTAACAGAAATTCCTGTGATCAAAGGCGATTGTCTGATTAGTTCTGATAGAGGTTCTACACACATTATAAAAATTAGGGGAGATAGTGGGCATCCCTGTCTAGTGCCGGTGATTGGAAAGGAGTCAGAGATAAAGCCTGAGGTAAAGACCCTGGCAGAAGGGACAGTATAAAGCGAAGTGATGGCATTGACTATGGGGCCTACAAATCCAAATTTTGTTAGCACTTCTCTCAAGTAATCCCAGTTGAGTCGGTCAAAGGCCTTTTCTGCGTCTAATGATATAAGAACGGAAGGAGTTTTATCTCTGTTTATTTTATGAATAAGATCCAATACTCTTCTAATCCCATCACGGGTTTGTCGGCCTTTGACAAAACCCACCTGGTCTTAACTTATAAGGGAGGGCATAATATCGTTTAGTCTGTTTGCGAGGATTTTTGCAAATATTTTTATGTCACAGTTGAGTAAGGAAATGGGTCTATAATTGGTTACAGAGGTTTTCTTACTAAAATAATAAGCTTTAAACATGTAGGCAAAGGACTAATACCAAATACATTGCGGTTTTGATTTTGCTTTGTTTAGGAGATAAGAGATTTTATCTACTGCTTCTGAACAAAATTTTCTCTAGGTTACTGACCATCTTTCTTTGGTCTCTCTTTTCCCTCATTTCTTCAAGCAGGCCTGTCTGGCCATAATGAGTTACTCCATGCTGAATCTTATCGTTAGCATGAAAGCTTGTTTATTTAAGTTAATGACAAGTTTGAACCCTTTAGAGCTTTGTAGCCTTGTGCCCTACAGAATATAGACCTCCAGAAGTGTTGCTACTGTAACAGGAGTATCTAGGAATAGTAGAGCCGATATGCCAATCACTACTACCCACCTACAGCCTGATCAGAAAGTGTGAGTCTGAAGCGGATTGTGAAATAGCATGGTGAAATACCCCTTAAAGGGTTTCTCTCATTACAGCATTTGGCAGCCGTTTGTGCTGGTTGCCAAGCAGAGCTTGTGAAATGGAGGGGTGTATTTCTCCTTACAGCAGGGAGTATCTTCACTCTCTACAGACATGCCCTCAAAGCGTGCATATGATGATTCATTCTGTGTGAGCTGGGGGAAGGGAGAGGTTGTCTGAGACTAAGGCTATGTGCACACAGCAAATGACAAAATGCCATCAAAAATACGATGGCATTTCAGTATTTGCTGTGTAGACATAGCCTTAGTCTCAGACAGACGCCCGCAGCCTTGGCACACACCCCCAGACCCCGTTTGTTCCACGGCCGGGCCCAAAAAAG
>JAODAL010082797.1:0-11460 GCA_025379985.1 Phyllomedusa bahiana
CTTGTTTACCTCACTAGCAACTGTGACCCCTCCAATACTGACCCTTGTGGTTCCTCACTTGCAACTGTGACGCTTACAATACTGTCTTTCTCCACTAGTAACTGTGACCCTTCCAATACTGACCCATGTCTTACACTACTAGTAACTGTGACCCCTCCAATACTGACCCTTGTGGTACCTCACTAGCAACTGTGACCCCTCCAATACTGACCCTTGTGGTACCTCACTAGTACCTGTGACCCCTCCAATACTGAACTCTAAGTGCTACAGTACCTCCATGGTAGAAAAGAAGAGATCAATAAGGGGCCGTTAACACAGCACAGGACAAATACCGGTTGGTTTATCTGACCAGTATTTGCACTGTTTTCGTGCCGTGCACATGGCTGCAGGGGGGCGGCTTTTCTCCGCGGTTAGCGGAGAAAAGTCCTCCCCCTACTCATAGACATGTTCATATTCCATCCGAAAACTGGACGGATGAATGAACATGTTCTATGTTTTTCGGGCCACCAGAGGTCTGAAAAACCGCCCGGTGGAAAACACGTGCAGTGGTAAATTATGTCTGGAGGACTAGACTGTCCTTAACACGGGGCTGCAGCTGAATTAACCTGGTGCAACTATGACTGTGGAAGCAGTGCACATAAATGGTCATCAAGCCTATTACTATAATTGCTTCATGCTGTATGGAAAACACTTTTAAAAACTACACATATGTCTTCTTTTGCTATTTTGGTCATTTCACCTGAAAAGTTTTCGCTCTCTTACTTGTACCTGGATGGGAAAGTGTTTATGCCTTAAAAGTAAGAGCTTTGCCCTCCTGTGTCACATTCATAAAAAAAACATTTAATGAATTCACTTCCAAGTACTGCAGGGTTCACTGTGACTGATATCAGATCATATTACCCATGATTCACACTGTGCACCATGTTGGTATCGTCGCTCTCCTGTAAACTCTATTAATATTTTAGCAGGATCATCATCTGTGATACCTCAATTTTTTTTTCAAAGACATTTTCTCTGTGGTGAGGATCATTGTCTTCACTCTCATCCTTGACCTGATGTATTAATAATACAGTGCACAGTGCAGAAGAAGGATGCCATTGTTAATACAACAGGGATATTGCCTAGAAATGGGGAAACTTATCACCAGTAATGTGTTTAACGCTTTAGCATCAGGTTTGTATTTTAACTATTACAAAATTGCCCTGTATGTACAAGAATGCAACTACTATTATACAGTCCTACTACTACTATATACAAGAATACTGGCTCCTATTTACAGGAGTAGAACTACTATAATATAGTCCCCCATGTACAGGATAATGAAATAATACTTCCTCCTATGTACAAGAATATAACTACTACTGTATAATACTGTTCCTATGTACAAGACTATAACTACTATAATACTGCTCCCTATTTACAAGAATATAACTACTATAATACTGCCCCCTATTTACAAGAATATAACTAAATATAAACTGCTCCCAAATTTTCAAGAATATAACACTAAATACCGCCCCTATTTACAAGAATATAACTACTATAACACTGCTCCCTATGTACAAGAATATAACTACTATAATACTGCCCCCATGTACAGGATAATGAAATAATACTTCCTCCTATGTACAAGAATATAACTACTACTGTATAATACTGTTCCTATGTACAAGACTATAACTACTATAATACTGCTCCCTATTTACAAGAATATAACTACTATAATACTGCCCCTATGTACAAGAATATAACTACTATAATACTGCCTCATATGTACAAGAATATAACTGCTATATTACTGCTCCTATGTACAAGAATATAACTACTATAATACTGCTCCCTATGTACAAGAATATAACTACTATAATACTGCTCCCTGTGTACAAGAATATAAATACTATAATACTGCCTCCTATGTACAAGACTAATAATTATAATACTGCCTCATCTGTGTTACAAGAATATAACTACAATAATACTGCTCCTATGTACAAGAATATAACTACTATATAACATGCCTCCTAGGGTACAAGAAATCCACTACTATAATACTGCCCCTATGAACAAAAATAAAACCACTATAATACTGTCCTAAGTACAAAAAAATCACTACTATAAACTGCTCCTATGTACAAAAATAAACCACTATAATACTGTCCCTATGTAACAAGAATATAACAACTAAAAACTGCCCCCTCTGTGCAAGAATATAACTACTATAATACTGCCCCATGTACAAGAATTAACTACTATAATATGCCTCCTATGACAAGAATAAACTACTAATAATAACTGCCCCCAATGTGCAAGAATAAAACTACTATAATACGCCCCCCTATGAAACAAAAAATATAACTACTATAATACTGCTCCCATGTACAAGAATATAACTACTATAATACTGCCCCCTATGTACAAGAATATAACTACCATACTACTGCCCCCTATGTGCAAGAATATAACCACTATAATACTGTCCCCTATGTGTAAGAATAGATGAATGGGGTACTTGTTTCACGAGACGTAAAGCAAGATGCCCGTTAAACGGATTTAGGATCAGCGCTCAGACTTATAATTTTAAATAAAAAGAAAAGAAAATTAAAGAAGACACTGGGCAACCTGGCCACTATTATGTGTCTCTTTATTACAGGTTAAAAGCAAAACGCGTTTCTCGGAGCTCTCCACCGCTTCCTCAGTTGCGGGCGCACCCGTCTCGCCCCTCTTTGGGCGCCCGGCAGTGCTACGGTTTGCGGGCGCACCTGTCCCATCCGCTTACCTGACAACGCTCCAGTCCTGCGCTCTCCCCCCTGCCGGCCGGAATGTGCACACACGCGCGCGATCGGTCATGTGGATTTAAAGGGACTGCGCGCTGGTGACTGGATAATTCCCGGGCGCTGACCCTATATATTGTATGGGTCCACGTCACTTCCCTGCTGGATCTTTGTTGCCTCTGTGCCCTAGAGAAAGCGTTATCTGTGTACTTGCCTCTGCCATGTTCCTGACCCTCGCCTACGTTTCTCGACCTAGCCGCCTGCCCTGACCCTCTTGCTACGTCTACTGACCACGAACCTTTGCCGCCTGCCCTGATCTTGCCACCTGTCCCCGACTACGTCTACGGCTCACGATTCGGTACCACGCTACACCTCGGCTGCCACTGCAAACAAGTCACGTCAGAGGAAGCGACCTGGTAGACTCCCACCGCAGCAAGTCCATCCCACTTTGCAGCGGGCTCTGGTGAAGACCGGGACCTACTTAGACTCTGCTCCTTGGCGTGGCTTACCATCGCTTGCGGTGGTTCAGGGGATCCACTATCCTGGCCGTTACAGTAAGATCCAGCCATGGATCCCGCCAAGGTGCCTCTGCCAAGCATCGCGGATCTCACGACTTTTGTTGCCCAACAATCGCAACAGATCGCACAACAGGCACAGCAATTGGGCCCCCCTCCGCCATGATACGTTAGCTCCTTGCATCCCAGCAACAGTCTCCGCCTCCGTCTGTGGCTCCGTCTACACCCGCTGTTCCATTGGCCACCGTAAGATCCAAGCTTCGGCTTCCTTTGCCCTCCAAATTTGACGGGGACCTCAAGCTTTGTAGGGGTTTTATTACCTAGTGCTCTATGCACGTGGAACTGATGGCGGATCAGTTCCCCTCGGAGAGGTCTAAAGTGGCCTTCGTGGTGAGTCTGCTATCCGGGAAGGCTCTGGCTTGGGCAACCCCCCTCTGGGACAGGAATGACCCTGTGACCGCGGATCTACGAACCTTCCTCCACGAATTCCGCACCGTCTTCGAGGAGCCGGAGCGTGCATCCTCGCTCGCGACTCTTGAGCCTTCGACAGGGCGACTCCTCCGTGGGAAACTATGTAGTTCAATTCGGTACCCTGGCTTCGGAGCTGACTTGGAATAACCATAGGCCACCCGCATCCATGTAACGTTCGCTGAAAGGCAGGAAGAGCTTCGCCAAGAAAGAGACTCTGCATGCCCCTGTCGGCTGCTTCCTATATACAAGAAAATTTGCAGAAAGGATTTATTCGCAAATCCTCATCCCCCAGCCGGAGCCGGGTTCTTCTTCGTGCAGAAAAAGGATGGCTCCCTCCGTCCATGTATTGACTATAGGGGTCTAAATAAAATCACAGTGAAAAATCGCTACCCTCTCCAACTGATCTCGGAACTTTTTTGTTCGCCTCAGGGGGGATAAGATGTTCTCCAAATTGGACCTGCGTGGAGCCTATAACCTCATCAGAATTCTGGAAGGGGACGAGCGGAAAACAACTTTTAATACCCGAGATGGAGATTTAGAATATCTCGTAATGCCCATTGGGCTATGCAACGCTCCAGCTGTGTTCCAAGAATTCGTCAATGATGTCTTCAGGGATCTATTGTACACCTGCATCATAGTGTATCTGGATGACATCCTGATCTTCTCTCCCGATCTCCAGACCCATCGGACACAAGTGCGCCAGGTTCTGAGACGTCTGCGCAACAACCGACTGTACGCCAATCTGGAGAAATGTTTATTCCACCGGACCAGCTTAACTTTCCTGGGGTATATAGTCTTGGCTAAGGGTCTGCAGATGGACCTGGCAAAACTCTCTGCGGTTCTGCAAAATACCCGTCCTGTCGGCCTTCGGGCGATACAGCGCTTTCTGGGCTTCGCCAATTATTACCGTTGATTCATTCCCCACTTCTCCACCTTGGTGGCTCCCATTGTGGCCCTCACCAGGAAGAAAGCGAATCCGAGATGTTGGCCTCCGGAGGCTGAAAAGGCGTTTATCGAACTAAAGACTGCCTTCTCCTCGGCACCTGTCTTAGTCCAGCCAGATTCTGAGAAGCCCTTCTCTATGGAGGTGGATGTCTCCTCTGTGTGGGCAGGGGCGGTCCTCACACAGAAAAGCCCCAAAGGCAAGACTCTCACATGCGGGTTCTTCTCCAAGACATTTTCGGCGGCGGAGCGGAATTTTGCCATTGGGGATCGGGAGCTCTTGGGTATCAAGTTAGCCCTGGAGGAATGGCGACATCTGCTGGAGGGGCACGTCACCCAATTGACATCTTTACGGACCACAAGAATCTCTTGTTTCTTCAGACGGCCCAGCGTCTAAACCCTCGCCAAGCCAGGTGGTCTCTCTCTTTCTCATGTTTTGACTTTCGCATTCACTTCCGGCCTGCTGAGAAAAACATCAAGGCGGATGCCCTCTTCCATGCCTCTGATGTGGTTGGTGAAGAACCCGTGTCACAGCACATTATTTCTCCCGAACGGTTGGTTCACGTGGCTCCCATGGATCTCCAAGGCGTTCCTGCGGGCAAGACTTATGTGCCTCCGGCACACAGGAAAAGGATACTGGAGTGGGGGCATAGTTCCCTGTTGGCTGGTCACCCCGGAGCACGGAAGTCTTATGCTCTTATCTCTCGGCACTACTGGGGCCAACTCTGGCACAAGACGTTAAGGATTTCACCCTCTCCTGTGTCACGTGCGCTCGAAACAAGGTCCCACGTCACGGGCCTGCAGGTCTCTTACATCCGCTGCCCGTTCCAGAAACTCCTTGGACACACATAGCCATGGATTTCATCACGGACCTACCTATGTATTCGGGAAATTCAGTCATCTGGGTGGTCACGGACCGATTCTCGGAGATGTCCCACTTCATGCCTCTTCCTGGTCTGCCGTCTGCACCAAAATTTTCCGGTCACTTCTACCGGCACACTTTCCGTCTACATGGGTTACCTTCGCACATCGTCTCTGATCGGGGGGTTCAATTTGTATCCCGATTTTGGCGGGCGCTGTGTTCCCGTCTGCAAGTAAAGCTAGACTTTTCTTCGGCCTACCATCCTCAGTCCAATGGACAGGTGGAGAGAGTTAATCAGATTCAGGGAGAATATTTGCGTCATTTTGTTTCCGGATGTCAGGACAACTGGGCCGAGCTGCTCCCCTGGGCCGAGTTTTCTTACAACCATCGTGACTCGGATGCAACCGGTGCTTCTCCCTCACCTTCCCCTACCCAGAGGTTTGGAGGTGCCTGCTGTGAATGACCAAGTTTGGGATATCAAGGCCATCTGGCAAGAGACTTGACGTTCCCTACTTCGGGTCTCTGGCCGTATGAAGTCTCAGGCAGACAAGAGGAGAAGACCTGATCCGACCTTCCTCCTAGGGAATAGAGAGTGGCTTTCTTTAAAGTACGTACGTCTGAAGATTCCCAGTCTCAAGTTGGGTCCTCGCTTCCTGGGACCCTTTAAGGTGCTCTGGCAGCTTAACCCGGTGACGTACAAACTCTGCTTATCCCCATCGCTCCGGATCCAAAACTCTTTCCACGTCTCCCTCCTCAAGCCTCTGGTCCTGAACCGCTTTTCTCAGAAGAAGGTATCGCCTCCCCCGGTAGCTGATTCTGCTGACATCTTCGAAGTAAAAGACATCCTGGCCATGAAGACTGTCAGAAGGAAGCGCTTCTTCCTCGTGGATTGGAAGGGCTTCGGACCCGAGGAGAGATCCAGGGAGCCAGAATCGAATATTTTGAATCAATATCGCATCTGCAGGTTTCTTCAGGCTAAAAAGGAGAGGGGGCTCTAAGGGGGGGGGGGGGGAGTACTGTAACGGGTGGTGCTATGTCCCGCCCTGCGGGTCGCGGGTGCACCCGTGTCCCCCTCTCTGGGTGCCCGGGGGGGGGGGGGAAGCGTGGCGCCGCTGACCGTGCTACGGTTTATGGGCGCACCCGTCCCATCCGCTTACCTGACCACGCTCCAGTCCTGCGCTCTCCCCCTGCCGGAATGCGCGCACGCTCGTTCATATGGATTTAAAGGGACAGCGTGCCGGTGATTGGATAATTGCCCGGCGCTGAACCTTTATATTGTATGGGGGGCCCGCACTTTTCCCCGCTTTAAACTTTGGGTTTCTTTTTTGCCCCAGAGAAAGCCCTTATTGTTTTTCTTGCCTCTGCCCTGTTTTCCCGACCCCCCGCCACGTTTTTTTCGAAGTTGAACCTTGCCCCCCTTCCCGGGCCCTTTTTGCTTTTTTTACTGACCCCCGGGCCCTTTTTCCGCCTTTTTCCCGACCCTTTAAAAGCCTGTCCCCCACTAGTTCCTTGCCTTTACGGGTTCAGTAATACGCTTTCATCTCGGGTGCCACCGCAAGCAAGTCAAGTCAGGGGGGAGCGACCTGGTAGGACCCCCCGTCGCAGCAAATCCCCCCCTGCCTTGGGGATGGGTCTGGTGAAAACCCGGGGGGAACCCTTTGGAAACCCCCCGGGTCCCGGGGGTTTGGGTTACACCATCCCCTTGCGGCGGGGCCAAGGATCCACTATCCCCGGCCCCTTACAATAAACCCACTATAATAATGCTTCCTATGTACAAAGAATAAAAAATACTAAAAATACTGCTTCCCATGTACAAAACTTTTTCTTTCCCATAATTTCTGGGGGCCCCCTTGTTTCAAAAAGAAATATTTAAAAACTGCCCCGCCCCCTAAAGTACAAAAAAATATAAATACCAAAAATACCCTTTTCCCAATTTTACAAGAATTAACTACATAAAACTGCCCCCTTTGTACAAGAAATTAACTACTATAATACTTGGGCCCCCTTTTAAAAAAAATAAAACTACTATAATAAATTTCCTCCTATGTACAAGCTATAACTACTAAAAATATGCCCCTTTGTATAAGAATATAACTAACTATAATACTGCCCTTTCCAAAGTAAGGCTATTAAATACAAAAATTTCTTTCCCCCCATGAAAAAAGAATTAAATACTATAATCTGCCTCTTTTGTACAAGAATTTAACACTATAAAATTGGGCCCCCTATGTACAAGAAATTTTAAACTACTATAAATGCCCCCTATGTCCCAAAAATATTTAACTAAAATACTGCCTCTATTTCAAGAATTTTAAACCTATTAAAAATGCCTTTTTTGTACAAAAATATAACTACTATAAAAACCACCCTGGGGTTTAAAATATAAAATACCCATAAAATCCCCCAAAAGACCCCCGAAAAAAGCTAACCCTTTAAACTGCTCCTTTGTACAAAAGATATAACCCACAAAAATCTGCCCTAAAAATTTCAAGGGAAAATAAAATTTTCTATAAAAAAAACCCCCCTGTTGCAAGAATTTAACTTCTATAAAAACTGCTCCCTATTTGGGAAGAATAAAACTAATATTAAAACCCCCTCCTATGTACAAGAATATAACTACTATTAAAACTTTCCCCCCTGGGACAAGGGTTTTAACTACTTAAAATTGCCTCCTTTTACAAGACCCATAACTTTCTATAATACTGCCCCTATGTTAAAAAATAACTACTATAATACTGGCCCCCTTTACCCAAAAACTATAACTTTTCCCATAAAACTGCCCCCATGTACAAGAATTTTAACTATATTAAAACTGCCCATGGAAAAAGGGAATTTTAAACTACTATAATATGGGGTCCTATGTTTCAAGAATATAAAAAACTATTTAAAACTGGCCCCCTATGTAAAAAAATAAAACTACTAAAATACCCGCCTCTATTTCAAGAATATAAACTACTTTTAATACTTTTCCTTCTATGTACAAGAATATAAACTATTTTAATACTGTTCCTTGTACAAGAATATAACTACTATGATAATTTCCCCCTATGTACAAAATATTTGTACAAAACACTGCTCCTATGGAACCAAAAATATAACTACTTAAAAACTTTCCTCTATGTACAAGAATTTTAAATGCTATAAACTGCCCCTATGTGCAAGAATATTAAATACTATAAAACTGCTCCCTTTTTTTAAAGAATATAAAAATTTTTTTCCCATAAACTGCCTCCTTTTTTCAAAAAAAAAACTTTAAAAAAAAAAATTCTGCCCCTATGTTTCAAAATATAAAATTTCTAAAAAAACCCGCCCCCCCTATGTAAAAAGAATATTAAAATACTAAAATTGCTTCCAAAGTATTTAAAAATATAAATTTCTATAATACTGCCCTATGTACAAGATTTTAAACTTTACTACTGCACCTAGTATTTAAAAATATAAATACTTTAATACTGCCTCCTTTGTACCAAAACTAAAACCCACCAAAAATAATGGGCCCCCATGTACAAGAATATAACTAAATATAAAAACGCCTTTAAAGTACAAGAAAATAACTTTCTAAATTTCTGCCTTCCCATGTTTCAAAAAAAAATAACTATATAAAAAATGCCCCCATGTAAAAAATTTAAAAACTAAATTTCTGGGCCTCTATTTTTCAAGAATATAACTTCTATAATAAATGCCTTCTTTTGTACAAGAATATAACTAATTTTAAAAACTGCTTCCTATGTACAAGAATTTAACTTTCTAAAAAATGCCCGCCCCCCCCATTTTACAAGAAAATTAGTAAATAAAAACAAATTTCTCCTATGTACAAGAATATAACTACTATAATACTGCCTCTATGTTTCAAGAATATTAAAATGCTATAATATGTCCCCATGTGAAAAAATATAACTACTATAATACTGCTCCCTATGTGCAAGAATATAACTACTATAATTCGCCTTTCCCAAAGTACAAGAATATAACTACTTTTAAAACTGCTCCTATGTACGAGAAAAAATAACTACTATAATTTCTGCCCCCCTATTTAAAAGAATATAAAAATACTATTTAAAACTGTCCTTTTGTAAAAGAATTTTTAACCCACAAAAATTTCGTTCCCATGTACAAGAAATATAACTACTATTTAAAACTGGGCCCCCTATGTACAAGAATATAAACTACTATAATACCCGCTCCCTATGTTCAAGGATATAACTCTATAATACTGGGCCCCCCATTTTCCCAAAAAATATAACTACTATAAAACTGCTCTTAAATCAAGAATATAAAGACTAAAAATACTGCTTTCCCATGTACAAGGGGAAAATAACTACTAAAAATACTGCCCTATGTAAAAGAATTTTTAAAATACTATAATAAATTTCCCCTTTTGTACAAAAATATAACTACTATAATACTGCCTCCCATGTACAAGAAAAAAACTTTCTATAAAACTGCCCCCATGTACAAGAAAATAATAAATATTTTAAAACTGCCCCTATGTACAAGAATATAACTACTATAAACCCGCCCCCTATGTACAAGAATTATAAAATTCTATAAAAGCCACCTAAGTTCAAGGAAAAAAAACTACTATAATATGCCCCCCATGTACAAGAATTTAATGCTATAATACGCCCCCCAAAGTACAAGAATATAACTTTCTATAAAAAAGGCTCCTATGTTTTCAAGAAAATAACCTAAATATAATACTCCCTTTTGTTTCAAGGATAAACTAAATAAAAAATTTCTGCCCCTATTTACAAAAAAATAACTACTAAAAAATACTGCTCCTATGTACCCCCAATATAAGTACTATAATGCTGCCCCCAAAATTTCAAAAAATATAAAATACTATAATACTGCCACCTATGTACAAGAATATAAAACTTTTAAACTGCCCCCCCATTTTTAAAAAGAATATAACTGTATAATAAATTTCCCCCCCATGTTACAAGAATTTTTCTACTATAAAAAAATGCTCCTATGGGACAAGAATTTAAAATTCTTTTTAATATGCCCGTTATGTACAAGGATATAACACTAATTTAAAACTGCCTTCCCATGTACAAAAAAATATAATAAATATATTAAACTGCTTTCCATGTAAAAGAAAAATAAGTACTATAATGCTGGGCCCCTTTTGTCCCAAAATAAACACAAAAAAATAGTTTTCAGTCATTTGTTTTTTTTCCTTGTTTTCTTTCTAGTTTCCCTCAATTTACTTTAGTGTATTTTTTGCCCGCCCCCCCCCCTGCCCCCTTCTTACCGAAAACATCAGATGAGGGTATGATGCTTATCCCACATCATCATCGCTGTCATCTGATCAATACAATTAGTGATTTCGGACTTCCTGGTCGCCATAGTGACTACCCCGACTATCAGATGTCAGTCACCCGGGCTCAGTTTAAATCTGTTAAACGCCTTTTCCCCTATTCTCCACTGGAAGTGACTTCCAGGTCGCAGCAGTTCCAAGGAGGCAGAACGACAGCCATATGTTATAATGAGAGGAGAAAAGGGCGAAAAACCCCGACCATGGCTCTGAGGGAGGGGAAGTGCCCGCCCGCCGGGGGGGGTCCCCCAAATTTTACCAGGGACTTTCCCAAAGGAAGTGAAATTTTTTATGAAAAGTAATTTGGGGAAATTTAAAGGGCATCACTAGGATGCAGCATGGGAAAAATCATAGTTTAGGGAAAAAGGGGCCCCCTGAAAGTTTTGGGGTCAGACTAGAAAGGGGGTGGTCACGCTTTTTGCACCACTTTTCCTTTTGTTCTATGGGAGTTCTAAGTAAAGAACATTCCGCTTCCTTGTACTGGGAACTCCCATAGAACAGAACTGAGAGTTGGGGTACCCCAAACCTGGGCCAGCTTTTTTGGGGGGAAAACCCTTTGGGGGCCCCTTCCCAATAGGA
>JAODAL010082798.1:0-11460 GCA_025379985.1 Phyllomedusa bahiana
CATCTTTGGGCCCGGGGGAGTCTGGTCTAGCCTTTATCTATCCCCGTCTAGAGAACAAAGAACGATCATTCCATCATTTCCTTCCATTTGTAGTAAGACCCACCCTGCAGATTAAAGGCTCGTTCACACGCCTTATTTTGGAGATTTCAGTGTACTGCGGCCGTATTTGCCCCAAATTCGACTAAATCAGTCCCGCATTACAGTTCTCTTAAAAACTATGGATTTGTCTCCTCTCCCTGCTCGGGAAATTTTCCCCGGGCGGGGAAAAAGTGACAGGGCAATTATTTACGCCGTGTACCACGTGAATTGAGTGTTAGGGGCGGCGAGCTGCCACCCCCCCCCACTGCACCCCGCCAGAAAATTTGCGGGCGAAATCTGTCCCCGCAATTTTCGTGGGGCAAAAGCTGTGTAAACATTGCCTAAGACTTCCCCCTCACAGCAGCAGTAAAGTGAGATTGGCCTACACTGACAATTCTGTACTTCATATATTGCTGTTGTCATAGCCCTGTCTGTCTAGTCTAATCTTTATCTACCCCTGTCTAGAGAACAACAGAGCAATCATTCTGTCATTACCTACTATTTGTAATGAATCCCACCGTGCAGATCAGCTCCTCCCCTCACAGCAGCAGTAAAGTAAGATTAGTATGCTCTACAACTTTTATATTAATTTTGGGCCTTGTCTTTCCCCCTGCGTCTAGTTAACTTTATCTACCCCTGTCTAAAGAACAACACAGAGATCATTCGTCATTACCTACATTTGAAATGAAACCCCCCTGCAGATCCTTCCCCCCCCACAGCAGCATAAAGTAAATAGTATGCTCTGCCAATTCTATACTTTGTGTATTGCTCTTGTCATTGCGATGTCAGTTTAGTCTAATCTTCATCTTCCTGCCCGGAACAAGGAGCGATCACCCTCGCCGCTTTATTCTTTGTATCACAGCTAGAAAAGGACAAGATTTCATATGAAATTTTTAATTTTTTGCATAGGACTGCAGAAAAAAAAACTGCCAAAAATACCCCCCAAAAATTAGTTTTCCAGGAATATTGATTTTAACAAAAATACCCCTTCCTAACAGACGCATCCCTCTAAATCATACATGCCAACTCTCCCGTTTTTGGCGGGGGGGGTCCCGCTATTTGGGGGCCCCCGCCCTCCTTTAAATGACCCGGCAAACCGGAGTAGCGGGGGTGCGCACCTGGGCCGCCGGTCCTTCCCACAGGCGGGGTGAAGCGGGCGCTGACCCGCTTCACCCCCCGGAACCTCGCTGACAGGGGGAGGCAGGGGGCCCCTCCTCCCCCTGTATGCCCCCGCGCCGCTTTTTCGCCGTACACAGTGTCGCGTCCAGAAAAAGTGACGCGGGCTGCACCACTCCCCTGTGACACTGCTGGGAAGTCCAGGAGGGGGCCCCTTGCGGGAGCCGGGTTGGGTTTAATGGTTTTTTTTTTTTATTTTTTATTGTTTTAGGGGGGCACGTCTGGTACAATGGGGGTCTACTGGCTACAAGGGGGGTTTACCTGGTCAAGGGGGGAAATACTGGCAACAGGGGGGGCACCCCTGGCAACAGAGAGGCACTCCCCGGGTAAAAAGGGGGGGCCTCCCGGGGCTCAAGGGGGGGCATACCTGGCTAAAAGGGGGGCACTACCTGGAAACAAGGAGGCATCCCTGGTACAAATGGGGGCATACCTGGCTACTAAAGGGGGGATTACCTGGCTACAAGGGGGGTTACCTGGCAACAATGGAGGTCTCCCTGGTTAAAAAGGGGCCCATGGGGGCACTACCTGGTAACAGGGGGGCACCCCTGGCTACAGAGGGGGCCTACCTGCAAACAATGGGGGAATTACCTGGCAACAGAGGGGGCACTACCTGGAAAGCAATGGGGGCATCACCTGCCAACAAGGGGGGAACTACCGGGAAAAACAAGGGGGGCATCCTGGCAAAAAGGGGGGATTACCTGGCAAAATGGGGGAAACTACCGGGCAAACAATGGGGGGCATTACCGGCTAAAAATTTTGGGCTCTACCTGTACAGAGAGGGATCTATTTGGCTACAAGGGGGCATCTCCCTGCCTGAAAGGGGGCATACCTTTTTTGGGGGGGGGGCTACTACCTGGATAAGGGCATCTACCTGGCTTTTTTCCCAAAGCCGTTATGCATTAGGGGAGTAGGCGTGGCTTTTTGAAGGGGCTGGCATAGTAAAGAGGGGTGTCCATGAAAATTTTTTTGAAAAGGGGCGCGCTACGGCGCCACCCACTAGATTCCCGCTTTTTCATTTTCAAAAGTTGGCAACTATGCTCTAAATAGGTAAACCCTTCTTTGCATAAGAGGGGGACTAGGTGACCCAGAGAGTTACCTTCCACAGGTCCTCCCGTAAGTATGTGACCCTCCGGTGATATCCAGACCTCCAGGCGTAGAAATACGACAGACGCACCAGCCACGGGTTCAGCTCGTACCCCACGGCCGGGTGGAACCCCCTCCTGGCGGCCTCCAGGACCTGCAGAGAAGCCAGGAAGGAGTCAGTAAATATGGTGGCAGCACCGACACCACATTAGAGCCTAATATCAGTGAAGGTCTCACAATTCGGCCATCCCCGGAGCCCAGGTCCACCATCTTTCCCGCACGCCCCCTCAGCAGCGTCATCACGTTCTCCACTTGTTTGGCGCTGGCAGGGATGTAGGGCACCTGGGCGCAAGGGGGAGAGACATCCGGGTCATAACTCATCCATCTGGAGCGGCCATCGTATCAAACCGGCCAATCAGATCGCTGGGAGCGAGTGACGTCACTGGACCCAGAAACTGAAAATTACCCCCAAAAAATCCCATTGATTTCTACGTCTCGTGACTTTTACCTGTAATTTCAGCGGCACTTTTCGGAAGCCGGGCATCAGCACCAACGCCCAGACGGAGTAGGCGGCCAGTCCGGTGCAGCCCGCTATCTGCAGCAGCCCCCAGCCGCCCAAACGCTGCCCCTCAAGCTCCGACGCCACGTCCTGGGCGCCATCCTCATCCATCCCTGCAAAGGAGAACAGTGATCATGTGTTATCTGAGGTGTTACATAGGACTGCAGGTGACATATACTCCATTATCTGTCCTCAGAGAGTTATCACTGTGTTACCTGTGGTGTTACATAGGACTGCAGGTGACATCTACTACATTATCTGTCCCCAGAGAGTTATCACTGTGTTACCTGTGGTGTTACATAGGACTGCAGGCGACATCTACTCCATTATCTGTCCTCAGAGAGTTATCACTGTGTTATCTGAGGTGTTACATAGGACTGCAGGTGTCATCTACTACATTAGCTGTCCTCAGAGAGTTATCACTGTGTTACCTGTGGTGTTACATAGGACTGCAGGTGACATCTACTCCATTACCTGTCCTCAGAGAGTTATCACTGTGTTATCTGTGGTGTTACATAGGACTGCAGGTGACATCTACTACAATATATGTCCTCAGAGAGTTACCACTGTGTTATCTGTGGTGTTACATAGGACTGCAGGTGACCTCTACTCCATTATCTGTCCTCAGAGAGTTATCACTGTGTTATCTGTGGTGTTACATAGGACTGCAGGTGACCTCTACTACATTACCTGTCCTCAGAGAGTTATCACTGTGTTATCTGTGGTGTTACATAGGACTGCAGGTGACATCTACTCCATAACCTGTCCTCAGAGAGTTATCACTGTGCTGTCTGTGGTGTTACATAGGACTGCAGGTGATCTCTACGCCGTTATCTGTCCTCAAAGAGTTATCACTGTGTGTTCTGTGCTGTTACATAGGACTGCAGGTGACATCTACTACATTATGTGTCTTAAGAGAGTTATCACTGTGATGTCTGTGGTGTTACATAGGACTGCAGGGAACATCTACTACATGATCTTTATTCAGAGAGCTTTCACTGCATTATCTGTAGTGTTACATAGGACTACAGGTGACATCTACATTATCTGTACTCAGGGAGTTATTCCTTTGTTATCTGTAGTCTTACATAGGACTGCAGGTGACATCTACTACAACATATGTCCTCAGTTATCATTGTGTTATCTCATAGTTGCCAACTTTTGAAAGTGGAAAACCAGGAGATTGAAGAGGTGAAAAATTTGCATGGTCACACCCATCTTGTTGGTGTGCCATGCCCCTTAGAAAAGCCACACCCACTCCACCTAACTGCATAACAGCTCTGGAAGAAAACCAGGTAAAATGCCCCTCATAGCCCGGTAGTGCCCTTTTTAGCCAGGTAGTAGCCCCCTACTAGCCAGGTGACGCCCCTTATAGTCAGGTAGTGCCCCTTAATAGTCAGGCAGTGATCCCTAATAGCCACGTAGTAGCCCCCTATAGTAGCCAGGTAGTGCCCCCTTTGTAGCCAGGTATGAGCCAGGTATTGCCCACTTGTAGCCAGGTATTGTCCCCAGTAGCCAGGTATTGCCCCAGCAGCCAGGCATTGCCCCAGTAGCCAGGCATCGCCCCCAGTAGCCAGGTATCGCCCCCAGTAGCCAGGCATTGTCCCCAGTAGCCAGATATTGCCCCAGTAGCCAGGCATCGCCCCCAGTAGCCAGGCATTGCCCCCAGTAGCTAATAAAAATATAAAAACTACTTACCTCACCAGGCTCCCTGCAACCCGTCCAGCTCCGGACGATCTCCTCAGGGTTGCAGGGGGAGTGAGTGCAGCCGCGCGTCACACCCCCTGCGACGCTGATCTGTATGTACAGCGCACACCGGCGCCGTACATACAGGGGGAGGAGGGAGGAGGGGAGCGTTCCCTCCTGCCTTCTCCCTGACTGACTGTGCGGCTCCAGCCACACAAGTCAGTGAGACACGGCGGGCGGGTGAGCGGCCGCTTCACCCGCCTGTAGGATCGGCCCGGCGGCGCCAGAGTAGCGCACTAGCGCTACTCTGTTGCTGCGGTCATTTAAAGAACCCCCGCTGCCTGCTGGCAGCGGGAGGAATGCCAACTCTGCCGGGAGGGCGGGGGCCTATTAGCGGGAACCCCCCGCCAAAAGCGGGAGAGTTGGCAAGTATGTGTTATCTGTAGTGTTACATAGGACTGCAGGTGACATATACTACATTATCTGTACTCAGAGGGTTATCACTGTTATCTGTGGTGTTACATAGGACTGCAGGTGACATCTACTCCATTATATGTCCTCAGAGTTATCACTGTGTTATCTGTGCTGTAACATAGGACTGCACTTGACATCTACTACATTATCTGTCCTCAGAGAGTTACCACTGTGTTGTCTGTGGTGTTACATAGGACTACAGGTGACATCTTCTCCATTATCTGTACTAAGAGAATTATCACTGTTATCTGTGCTGTTACATAGGACTGCAGGTGACATCTTCTCCATTATATGTCCTCAGTTATCACTGTGTTATTTGTGCTGTTACAAAGGACTGCAGGTGAAACTCATTACATTACTGTGTTATTATGGAGTAATTTATACACATAAGCTTTTATTCGTGTTCTGTACTGTAACATGCATATGAGGAAGCTGCAGCCATGTCCTCCTCTCTGCACTGCGCCCTTCACTTCCATCGCCCCTCAACGCCCTAGAGGTCGCGCGGTGACTCTGTAACGTCCACAACCCGCTTCCCGCCTAAACCTTCCCACAATCCCTCGCGCGGGCTGCCTGTGCAACTGCCCCTTGTCTAGCGCGAGTGTTATCACCATAGCAACTGCAAAGCATCTCACCCCTCTTACCAGAGCCGGGAGAACAGGAAGTGAGCGCACTGAAAAGCTGACCGGCCGGAAAATTCTCTCACTTTATTTTAGTTCCGCTTAGGCTACTTTGTAATACAAGCTAAATTATGATGTTTGCTGTAATGCTGATTCTTCTGACTGTCCATGTATTCATCTCTGAATCTTTATGAGAAAAAATTCAGCAGATCCTCTGTGAACCAGCACCCACCAGTTATTCAAACCCATTGAAATCAATGGAATTGCACCCAAAATTAAGAGACAGAGCATCATTTTTTTAAAATTCAAAATATCAGATTCCTATTTAAAAAGTCTCCTCCATGGCTGCACAATATCACCGCTATAGGGCTGCCTGGGTCAGGCCAATTCTGAAGTTGCATCCTGTGGGGGAATTTTTAAAATCACTAATTTTTTCGGGATAAAAAGAGAAAATTTCCATCATCTGTGTCTGAAATATCAATGTTTCAAAGGCTACACATGTTATGAAGGTGTTAGGCAGGAAGAGTGGGCGAACATGTTAGTCTTAAATTCTCTCATAAGTTTGATTTGATATTGTCATCAATATGGTGTAAATCGCTAGCTCCTCATTTACTGTTACATTAGAGCTATTGCCGTACCTGCCAACCAATAAAAACAAAACTGGAAGATTTTAACCCCACCCCCGAGGAGCCTCGGACCGCCCCCCAAAAGCTTACTTTTGAGCAGGGATGTTACAATCCCCACCCATATGCTCAGGGACGTTTCTTGGATCAGACGACCACATGGAGCGACAGATGTATTGATAGGGAAGGGGTGCCATGGGCGGTCACTAGTCCTGTCGCTAGTCTGTCTTAAGAAAGGGCCCAGTTACAATGCAGGTTTATTTAAGAGAGCAAAGAACCTGTGATGTGACTGTGATGTCCCCCTACCATGGTGGTGGAGGGGGCAGAAGTTCAGTGAGGAGGCGCTGCAGTATCAGTCTAGAGAGGGGTTACCTCACTGGTCATTATGTGACATAGCAGGGGTTATATCAGTGGTCTATATGTGACAGAGGAGGGGCTACATGGGTGACAGAGGAAAAGGGGCCTACAGCAGTGGTCTATGTGTGACAGGTGGCTACATTAGAAGTCCATATCTGACAGAGGAGGGGCTACAGATATGGTCTATAAGCTGTAGAACCGCCCACAGACTGAACAGGAAGTGGGAGCCTGAAGTTGTAGAACCTCCCACAGCCTAAACAGGAAGCGTGAGCCTGAAGTTGTAGAACCTCCCACAGCCTGAACAGGAAGTGGGAGCCTGAAGCTGTAGAACCGCCCACAGTCTGAACAGGAAGTTTGAGCCTAAAGCTGTAGAACCACCCACAGCCCGAACAGGAAGTGGGAGCCTGAAGCGGTAGAGCCACCCACAGCCAGAACAGGAAGTGGGAGCCTGAAGCTGTAGAACCACCCACAGCCTGAGCAGGAAGTGGGAGCCTGAAGCTGTAGAACCACCCTAAACAGGAAGTGGCAGCCTGAAGCTGCAGTAAAGAACAGACTCTGTAAAACAGCCAGATGGGAAATCTCCTTTAAACCATAAAATGGGCAACCATTGAAAGCAAAGTATCCGACTGTATAATGAGCAATCAGCATCATTACAGGGGGGTCTTGATCCTGTTAATCTTTTCTACCTCCAAAGTTGTAGTTCTAAAAACCATATAATAGTGAGATGAGTTGTGTGTGAACCTACAGCTGCGACGTTCCCCACGGCCGCCCATGCCCCATGTGCTACCAGTGAACATAAATTTATTATTAAGAATTTTTCTCCTAGGACCCCCACAGGCATCTCTGCCCCCTGCACTACAGGCGGCCCAGCTTCAGGAGGGGTCTTCCTTAGCTTAAACAGCCCCAGCTGCCACATCAGTCATATTCCCGGGGCTTGGGAAGGCTGATACTGCCCCAAATCAAGAACAGACCTCCGCCCCATGGGGAAGTGGATTCAGAGTCATCTACTCCTGGTTTCAATTTTAGTTTGGACTCCAAATCTTTCTGCAGTACCCAGCACAGACACTGGGTGTCTCCTCGCTCCACATACTGTATATAGATAAAAGACCCAAAAACAGGAAGTTTCCAAAAAAGGTCACAAAATTATAAACAAATATATTAGATAGATAGATAGATAGATAGATAGATAGATATGGGATAGATATGAGATAGATAGATAGATATGAGATAGATAGATATGAGATATATATGGGATAGATAGATAGATAGATAGATATGAGGTAGATAGATAGATAGATAGATAGATATGAGATATATATGGGATAGATAGATAGATAGATAGATAGATAGATAGATAGATATGAGATATATATGGGATAGATAGATAGATAGATAGATAAAGAGAGAGATAGAGAGGTAGATGTTGACAACTTAAATAAGAATAAGAGGTTGTCATGCTTATATTGCTTAAAGGCAAAGAAATCTTAGTTAAAGGGGATGTCCACCTCATAAGAAACTTAAACCAGCAATGCTATCTATCTATCTATCTATCTATCTATCTATCTATCTATCTATCTATCTATCTATCTATCATCTATCTATCTATTTATCTATCTATCTATCTATCTATCCAATATCTATCTGTCTATACTATCTATCTATCTATCTATCTATCTCATATCTATCTATCTACCTGTCTATCTAATATATATCTATCTATTTATCTATCTCATATCTATATCTCTATCTCATATCTATCTATCTATCTCATATCTATCTCATATCTATCTATCTATGTCATATCTATCTCATATCAGAGGGACGCAGTGCTGGAACCAGAGACTGGAGGAAGGTGAGTAAAGGGGTTTCATAAGCTTGCTTACTGTCACCCCACAAACAGCGCCCCCCTTGTGCAGGGGTTGTATCTAGCATTGCAGCTGAACCTAACTCCAATGAATGGGGATGAGATCTGGCAGAGAGGAGCTGTTTGTGGATGAAAGCAGATGTGTTTTTCTCATGCTGTCCATCCCCTTTACCTCACATACTTCGCTCACATCCAGAGCTGCATTCACACTTCTGCTGCTCTTGGAAACAGATTGTGATTTTATCAGTGTTTGATCTCCAAGCTCAGACCTGCTTGTAGGAATGTTACCAGAGCTCCCACAATGCACTGTTGTCCTTTCACCACAACAACTGTAAATGCAGCTTTGGCTGTGACTAGAGTAGACGACAGAGAAGTATTTGTGAAGTTATTCTATACTGTACATGGATTTATCCTGTGACACGCTGTTAAAGCTGACTCGTGTCCTCGGTGGCTTCCTCCCTCTTTACACTACAGTCATTCGTGCAGTAATTGTTTTGGATAATCCCCGAAAAACTTGAATTACCCAAATATTCGATCAATTAGCAATTCTTTACCTTAATCCCCTTCCCAGAAGAGATGAAGGAGGCACAATGGGGGGATTAAGTGACAATAGTTCGAGCTGTGTAACCTGAGGGATGAGCGGAGGATGCGTTGGGACTTGTCACCTGCAGATGGCTCGGGGGGGTGGAGGGGGGTCCTAGGAGGGGCCGCCATTTTGAGGGCCAATTTCACCCTCCGGGGTCAATGCAAGTGTTAAAACCTAACCAAAAGTGACACTTCAAAGGAAAGGAGCGAACGTGTGTCAGTGAGCGAGCGAGTCCTTTAAGGTGACAGGACGGTAGGGGGGCAGCCATTTTGATTTCAGCTAAGTGGTATGAATGGGGAACTATGTTGCCATGGTTACTGCTGAGTAAGTCGAAGACGTGGTGACAGCTTCTTGTGCCATCATCATTGATCATTGGTAGGCAGCTGTGTCCAGAGGCGTAACGTACAGCTTCTGGGCCCCAATGCAACATATATCAATTGGCCCCCATACACCAGGTGCAATTTATAATCTTCATGTCTTCTTATATGGTAGATGGACGCCCTAAACTCTAAGGCCCGGCAGCAATTGCACCCGCTGTAGCTATCCCTGTGTCTACAAGGATTGTTTTTTATGTTAAAGATCTTGCAAAAACAAGTCACTTTACAATATGCGTCCATTAACAGTGCCATACCTTTTCCTAGATACCCCCTCTAATATGGGCTGCATCAATTTCTCAGGTTGCTATAGCTACAGACCTGTCCCATCTCTCATGATAGGCTGCCAGCACTGGTCGCTGTAGCTACAGACCTGTTCATTCTCTCCTGATAGGCTGCCAGCACTGGTCGCTATAACTACAGACCTGTACATTCTCTCCTGATAGGCTGTCAGCACTGGTTGCTATAGCTACAGTCCTGTTTGATCTCTCCTGATAGGCTGCCAGTACTGGTTGCTATAGCTACAGACCTGGCTTCTACTGCAGCCTAGTAGAAGCCATTAAAAAGGCTCCTGAATTCAAAGTGAAACCAAGAAAACAGGACTGAGGTGAGATGAATCAATGTAGTGAGACAATCCCTTTAAAGGGAAGATGACAAAATTCACAGGATGGTTTGTCTGTGGATCTTAGTGCAGATTTTGTCTTCTCTCTTCGAAGTCGATGCAAAAAAAATCTGCAACAAAATCTGTAGTATATCTGCCCCGAGTAACTGTCTAGTAATTGAAGTTTTAGGGTCTTGTAAGAGTTTGCAATTTTATCAGATTTTTTTTATCTAGTCTTACAAAATTTCAGTAAAACACCAAGGTTTTGCCAAAATTTTACAAAGAAAATGCAGCAGAAAATGGAACAAATGTGTGAATAGAAACTTATGGTGGGAAGATACAGCTTCCTCGCAAGGAGGATCGAGGTCCCGGAAACTCCCGTTTTTCGATAAATGGGCGTTATTCCAAAATCTAAGCATATGTATGGGTTGTGAGTGAACATTCAGGTAATGGAGGCTTCTGGTGACCCCGAGAGCAGAGGATACACCTCATCCAGGACATTAACATCTCAATGGCTTCATGTAGACGACCATCTGTCCTGCAGGACAAGTGGGGACATGTCTGACCATCACCTGCCGACCCCGTGCTAATGTCCAGCCTCACCTCACGGCCTCCGCAGAGTAAATGAAGTAACTCTATGACACTTTGATGAACAGCGTTTTTCCATAAAGAAATCCTGGGAAAGCTGGGTGATGACTGACTGGCCATGACCACAGCTCCTGAAGGGTTTATCCTCCAGATTTCCCAGTCTTCTGAGTGGCAAAACTGCCCAGGTATACAGTGATATGGTGGGCACGGGAGGGTTTCATCGCCATTCGGGAGTCTAGGGAGGCTGGGGGGATATAGGAGCTGTCATGGCAAATATATTAGTTTTGAGATCTGTTAAACAATAGTTGAATGAGTTAAGAGTCAACCACAGTCACCCAGAACTGAGCCACGAACGGGCACCCCAGAACTGAGCAGCCCACAGACCAGAACTGAGCCATGAACGCGCACCCCAGAACTGAGCCGCCCACAGACACCCAGAACTGAGCCGCCCACAGACACCCAGAACTGAGCCGCGAACAGACACCCAGAACTGAGCCGCGAACAGACACCCAGAACTGAGCCGCCCACAGACACCCAGAACTGAGCCGCGAACAGACACCCAGAACTGAGCCGCCCACAGACACCCAGAACTGAGCCGCGAACAGACACCCAGAACTGAGCCCCGAACAGACACCCAGAACTGAGCCCCGAACAGACACCCAGAACTGAGCCGCCCACAGACACCCAGAACTGAGCCGCCCACAGACACCCAGAACTGAGCCGCGAACAGACACCCAGAACTGAGCCACGAACGGACACCCAGAACTGAGCCACGAACAAATGCCCCAGAACTG
>JAODAL010082799.1:0-11459 GCA_025379985.1 Phyllomedusa bahiana
GGAAGGTGGGGGTCTTCAGAGAGATCCAGGGGGGGGTAAAAGAAGTTGGAAAGGAATTTCCCCCAAAGAGGGGTCTTGGGGGTCTTATGGTCCTTTTTTGGTTTTCCCCCGCCCATAATAGGGCTTCTGGAAAAAAAACCTTATCCTGGATGGACCCTTTTCAAAGGTCGCTCTCTCTCACATGGCCCCCATCCCCCCAAAACCTTTTTTTTAAACTAAAAAACTATATAAGGGGTATCTCGAATCCCCACAAAGTAAAATGAATTGTTCAATAGTCTGGTGAGCCCTTTTAAAAAAATAGAAATAAAAACATACCGGGTTTTGCGGTTTTTTTCTTCACCCTCCTTCCCAAAAAAACGATTTAAAAGCGATCAAAAGCCTTGTCCCCCAAACAAAAATTTCAAAAAAAAACAAAAACACCCACAAAAAAACAACCCCCTAAACCCCTTCCATACCAGAAAAAAAAAAGTTATGGCTCTCAGACTGGGGATGCAAAAACATGTTTTTCTTTTGAATAAAGCTTTTTTTGTGTAAAAGCATTAAAACTAAAAAAACCCCAAATTTTGGATCCTGAATCTTTTGACCTTATAAACTAGCTGCCCCTTTTTAACCACATGGAAACTGTAAAAAATAAAAACCACTACAAGGATTGCTGTTTTTGTTCAAAAGCCTCCCCAAAAAACCCTAAAAAAAAAGCGATCAAAGATCATATGCCCCCCTAATGGGCTAAAAAACTCAACGCACCCCACAAAAAACAAGCCCCTGCACAGCTTTGTACCAGCAAAATAAAAAAGTTAGGATCTAGATTATGCACATAAAACGCAGTTTTTTTCTAACTCATTTCTTTTCTATTGCGTAAAGAAAACAACATAAAAACCTTTATAAAATTTATATTTTTTAAATTGTACCGCCCCCCATAATAAACCCAAGGGAAGACGAAAATGCAATGCAACTCAAGAAAGAGAACACAGCCAATGTGCTTACCAGGTAAATAAAACAAATTTTGTAAGCGATATACGCTCACCAAACGAGGGGTACTAAGAAAGGGACACTCATATTTTCGCGTTTGATTTAATTGAAGGAGCTCCCGCTTTTTACACACTCCACATTCTAGAAAGGGACCGACCCTCGTAGGACGTATACAGGGAAAACCCGAGGTCGCGATAAAGAAAAAAATCCCCACAAAAAAATGTGGGATAAAAAGGTCGCTCTGGGCTATATTTTTAAAAAAATTCAAACCAACTATAATTCCAAGTTGGTTTTTTTAATGTAAAATCAAATTAAACATCAAAGCGTTTCACCAGCTTTGCTGCTTCATCAGGTATAAAACAAAACAACAAAGGCCATTTAAAAAAGCTTTTTTAATTTGATTTTACATTAAAAAAACCAACTTGGAATTATAGTTGGGTTTAAAGTTTTTAATAGTTTTTGCGCCAGAGCGAAACCTTTTTAAAACCCCACAATTTAATTTGTGATTTTTTTTTTTTTTCTCGCCCCCCAAAAAAAGTTATCATATTTCATTTATACTACTGGCGAAAGCTATAAAAATGAAGCCCAAAAAAAAAAAAATGGGGGAAAGTGCACGCCCCCCCCCCCCCCCCCACATTTATGGCCCCAAAACAAAAAAAAAAATGGGAAAACCCCCTGCAACAAAAAGCACAAACCCCCTAAAGAATCATGAGGGGGGGTGCTGAAACCAAAATAGGGTCTTCTGGAAGGTTTCACCTGTTCTGGATTTAGGGGCTTTGCAAAGTGAAAGGCACCCCCCAAAATCAGCGTTCCAACAGCTAAATACGCTCCCTCCCTTTTTTTCGCCCCGTTGCACCCCAAAAACGTTTATACCCAAATATGGGATTGCCGAACTTGGAAGGGAAATTGTATAACAAAAATTTGGGTGTTTTTTTTTTTCCCTTTAACAATGAAATTTAGACTAAAAAATTTCAGATTGTTGGGAAAAATTTTTTTTCGCCTAAAGCAAAAAAAATGTGTGAAACACCCTTGGGGTTGATATACTCCTCCCCCCTGAATATTTCCTTAAGGGGTGTAGTTTTCCAAAATAGAGCTTTTTATGGGTGGTTATTAAGTTTTTAAAACCCTTTGAGTTAGCGCTTAAGTAAAAACATATTGAAAAAGAGACCCCAAAATCCGGTAGGTGCTCCTCCGACTCTGAGGCTTGTGGTTGAGCCAAATAGTACACTAAGGCCTCATATGGAATATCTTTAAAAATGGTAGAATTGGGGGAATCAATATTAAGTTGCATTTCCATGGCCACATCTACCGTGTTCCATTGAATAATGGATACAAATTGAAAATCTCAAAAAAAAGTTAAATAATGAAATGTCACTGCCACTTTGCTTTAATTTCTGGGAAACATCTAATGGGTTAATTAACTTCCTAAATACTGTTTGAATACCTTAAGGGATGTAGTTTCTTAGATGGAGTCATTTCTTCAAAATGTAAGAAATTACTACTAAATTTCTAAGCCCCCTAATGTCATGAAAAAATAAAAAGACATTTAAAAAAGAATGCCAACCTTCAGTACAGATATGTTAGATGCTAGTTATAAACTATTTTATAGTGAATAATTATCTGTCTTGCACTCAGAAATTTTAAAACTTTGAAAAATACAAATTTTTCCAAATCTTCATGAAATTTTGAGATTTTTCACAAATATTACAAGGATTGTATGGACCAAAATATTTTACTAACTTGAAGCACATTGAAAACAATCTCTGAAGCAAATGGATAGGTAAAAGCATTAAAAAGTTATTCTCACATAAAGTGACACATATCACATTTCAAAAATAGGACTGTGCCAGGAAGGCTAAAACTGGCTGGGTCCTTAAGGGGTTGAAGTGCAACTACATGACCCTATTACAATATTAAGACATCATGGTACTTCAACACCAATTATGATTATGCCACATACTAAAACTGCAGAAATGTTTAACATTTAATAAAGATTTCAAATAATAGTTAAACTAAAAAAAATGCATATTTTATGTAACTCACAAATTAATTGAGGACACCATATAACTTTCATGTTTTAGTTGGAATTAGAATTTTCTTTAACAAAGTATCGAAGAAAAAAAAAGTCATAAACTTTTGAGCTGCACAAAGTGCATGAATGGTTGAATTGAAGGCATTGCTCAAGGTTTTATGATTACTGCTATTTTAACAATAAAGTCTCGTCCATGAAATATTTGTGAGACTTTGCAAATTCACGTCTCCGGGGTCTGCTCAGCCTTGCATCCTTCCCAAGCAGACAAATCAATTATAATTTGTAATATCTTTTGTGATGTATTGATTATGTCTGTAACACAACGTCAGTGTATTATCATTAACCCATTGACTGTTTTCTCTTTCTGTTTCTTGACACTTGTCATGTAATGAGGCCTACAGAAGAATGTTCAGTCTATAGCATAATTGTCATTTGGGATTACTGCTTAATCTTGATTCTTACTAAGATTTTTCATGAATATGAAGACATGTATCTTATGTTTATTAAAATATTATTTCTAATAGTTTTTTTTCCATTTTTTTGTTTAAATTTGTGCATCTATGTCCCTTTTAATACACCTCATAATCCTATTTGCCTTGGCAGCTGCTGCCTGACCCTGGCTCCTACAATTAAGTTTACTGCCAATTTAGATTCCCAAGTCCTTCTCCATGTCCCTTTTACCCAGAGTTTTTCTGTTTAACAAGTAATCATGAAATGAATATCTCCTTCCCATGTGTATAACCTTGCATTTATCCATGTTAAATCTGCCACTTCTCTGCCCAGTTCTACCAATGAATATATTAAATAGAACAAGGCCAAAGAATGACCCCTGTGGTACCCCACTAGTAACAGGATCCAGTCCAAGTATGGACCATTAATCACCACCCTATTTTTTTATCACTAAGCCAGTTACTTACCCAGTTGCAAATGTTTTCACCCAGGCCAATCATTCTCATTTTACTTACCAACAGGGGCATAACTAGAGAAGCCTGGGCCCTATAGCAAACTTTTAGATGGGGCCCCTCTCCCACCTCCCTGACCAAACACATTTGCCAGGACATGCAGTTACAAGATAACACAAGAGGTAAATACTCCACCCTTCATAACACCATTGTACTGCTACCAAACAAATCCCACTATACTAAGACCAACATTACCAATAACAATACTATATAAGGATCTGACTAAACTGCCAGAACACGACCACAAATTACCACCACATTGTGACTGAATAATACCCCTACACTATTACTGATCAGTACACAAAGATCAATAGTCCAACCAATAGGGGTTTCCCCAAGTGACCCCAAGTGTCCCCGGGGTGTTTTTTTTTTCCCCCATCATCCCCAATAAGTTGTAGAAACCGTGTACATGGGGACTGCAGTTTTTAAAAGTGATTACAGTGAACTTACATTTGTGACTCAAAGCCCATTTTCCCTCTGACGGGGTTTTTGACTTTCCCTCTTTTTTCTGCATTGGGCCCCAGAACAGCATGATAAATTCCCCCCCCGGCCACTTTTTTCCTGTATATTTAAAACCCCAAATACTTAGAATAGCTATGGGTTTTGGGTGCTATGGGCCCCTTATAGATAGACGGGCGGGGTTTATAGGGGCCTTAGAGGCAGGTAGGGTTTAGGTGGGGTTTTGGGGGCCATAGAGGTGGGCGGGCGGGGTTTTGGTAGTATAGGAGCCATATAACAACGGGAAAGAATTTGGGGTATCAATAGGGGCCCCATATAGGCAGGTGGGGGCTTAGGGTTTTGGGAAAACAAATGCTGGTAGTGGACCGCTGGCCCAAACCGAAAGCGAGGGTGTAACCGAAACCAGGGGGGGGGGTTTCTAAGTAGCCCCCCGGTTTTCCACCAGACCCCGGGCCGCAAAGGGGGGTTTGGCCCTTGCTGCGGCGGGGGAAATACCAGGTCGCCCCACTGGTGTAAATTTGCTGGGCGGGGGCACCCAAAGGGAAAGTGCGTGGTACAGAATCGTGAAAACTAGGCAAGCCCGGGGGACAGGCAGGAGGTCAGACGGGCGGAAATGGTTCGTGGTCAGGATACGGGAGCAAAAAGGGGTTCGGTACCGGATGTCGGGACGTGGCAGAAGAAGCTTTCTCTGAAGGCTGAACGGCACAAAAGTTCCGGCAAATTTTCACCCGGGGGGAAGGGGGGTTTTAAAAATGGGTCCCCTTGCCTCCTTTAACCCAAAAAGGGGCGTACTGGCCCTTTAAATCCCCGAGACCCGGGCGCCGGGCACGCCCCACGCCGGCCCGGCCAGGAGGACGGGGGGACTCGGGAGCGCGTAAGGGAAAGGGGGAAGTGGGAAACCCAACCCGCGGGACCGGCGGGGACCGCGGGGCCCGTGGGTCAGCACGAGTGTGCCCGCACCCGGGCGGGGGGCTGGGGGGCCCACCCGGGGCCCGTACCCCCCCCCCTTAGGCCCCCCCCTCCTTCTGGTTCGGGGGGAAGGGTCAACACGGGGACCGCGGCCCCAGGATGTTCTCCCCCAGGCCCCCAAGATCCCCCTCCGGACCGAATCCCTCCCAATCAACAAAAAAATTCCCCTTTTTCCCCCCTAACCGACCTCATAGCCAAACCCTTTTTGGGACCGCAAAAATGTTGGGGGCCCTCCGGACTCAGGAGAGGGAGGGACAACTTTTGGAGAAGGGGGTTTCAACACGAGGGGCTTCGGAGGGATACATGAAAAGAATTAGGGGACCCCGCATAGTGGGAGGGATTTGGGAGCCTATAGGGCCACTGGAAATTTAATAGGCTCATTTTTTTAAAAGGGCCCCAGGAAGCCCCGGGCCAAGTTTTAAAATGGGGATTTTTAACCTGACATTTTTGGGCGGACAGCCAAAATTTTGGGCCCCAAAGGGGAAAAGGTTGGGCTGGGTCTCCTCTTCCGGTCCCCTGGGCCTTCAAAAGGGGGGGCAGCCGCGCGGGGGGACTGACGAGTCTGTTTCCCAGATCCCGGGATAGGTCGTGGCCCAAAGGCTCCACAGAGGGAACCTCGGAGGGGGAAAGGGCAGAGGGGGGGGAAAGGGGGGGCGGGGATCCCGGGACCAATACAATAAAAAGGGGACGGCCTGGGCCCCCCGGGGGAAAAAATTTTTGCAAATTTTTTAAAATTCGGCCCAGGGGGGAGGTGGGCCCCCAATCATCCTGTGAGCAGAAACAAAGTGACGAAAGGGTAACTGCCCAAAAACTGGTTGATTTCTCCCCAAAACCGGGCCGTTAGTTTGCGGAGGAAAAGACAAAGGGAAAAAGTCTAACTTCCCCGCAATCGGGGAGGGAGTGCCCCGCCAGAACTTGGACACAAACTGCACCCCAACCCAAAAAACATGTGCGGGGGCGGGGACCGGCAAGGGGGAAGATGGGCTAAAAAAAAGGGGAGGAAAGACGTGGTGCGGGAAGGAAACCCCGGGGGCCCAGGGGGGGACGAATTTGCGACATCTTCGAAAACCTACCCCGTAATGACCCAAATCACGGTTTTAACCCAAGGGAGGAGGGAAAGGGTGGTGATGAAATCCATCGCCACATGGAAGGATTTCTGGGTGTGGGCGGGGGTGCAGCAGCCCGGAGGGGGCGTGGGGGGGGGCCCCATTATTCCGGGCACAAGAAAGACAGGTTTCCAAAAAAGCCCTTTAAATTTTCTTTAGCCAGCCCCTGGCCCCCCCAGTAAAACCCGAGAGTTCAACTGGAACGATCAAAGGGGGCCCCCGGATTCCTGCCAACAAAGAGCATGCCCCAAATTTCGGGAAATTTCCTTGCCCCACGATGGCCGAACGTGGGGTCTTCCCAAGGAGGTATCTGCCGAAGGGGGGACAGGTGCTGCGGGGATCAGGCTTTCCCCGGGAGGTATGTTGTTTTGGGGGCTGTGGCCCCTCCCCCGGTAACGCCGGATGCGCAGAGAGAGAATTGCCCTAAATTTTCCCTTTTCGGCTGGGCTAAAATGGCCCGGAAAGTCAAATTTTTGAAAAAAAAAGAGCCCAGGTGCTTCCCGGGGTTGAGGCGTTTGGGGCCAAACGGGAGGAAATGAAAAATTTTTTTTATCCTTAAAACCCCTTTAAAAAGGGATGACGAGTTTCCCTCCGAAGATCCCCCCCCATTTCCTCCGGGGCCATTTTGGGATAGCGGTAATTCTGGGTCCCCAATAGCAAATTTCCCATCTTGCCGACGAGAAGGTCTTAGAGGAACCGAAAGGTGAGGGTTTCCCCCCCTTTGGGGACCCTTTTTAATTTTGGGGAAACCCCGGGCCCCCCACCGAAGGGGGCATCCCCTCCAGAGAGAAAGGCTTTTTCCGGGGATCGGGCGTGAAAAAATAGGGCGGAAGCAAAGGCTGACTTCAAACCCGGGAAAAAAGGTCTTTGGGGCCGCTGGGGGCCCAAAACTTTTGGGGTTAGCCTTTTTCCCGGGTGAGAGCCAAAATTGGACCCAAAAAAAAAAAACCCAAAAAAAAAAAAAAAAAAGAAGGGAAAAAAATTAAAAAAAAAAGAAAAAAAAAATAATAAGGGTGGGAAAAAAAAAAAAAAAAATTTTAAAACTGCCGATAAAAATTTGGCAAACCCCAAAAAACGTTTTTAGGGCCCCTTAAAAGCCCAAAAGGGGCCCTTTGGCAATTGCAAGATGCGGGCACTTAGGGGGAAAACCCATTTGCAGGGCCCTGGGTCGGGGGCGATGTAACCGGGGAAAAGGGCAGATTTGGGTTTGGTGGAACAGACTTCTCTAATTTGGCGTACAGGGGGGTTTGCGGCGAAGGCTTTTGGCAGGGACTAGGCGCCCCCTTGTAAATAGATGGGTCCGGGGGGTCAGGGGGGAAAAAACCAGGATGTTTTCCAATACCGATGAAAACACGTTTTAGAGCGGGCCCCTTTAAAAGGGGTTCTTTTACGAACTCCTAAAAGACCGCGGGCAGCTTTCCCACGGGCCCGAGGCATTACTAGGTATTCAAAAAGGGCCGTGGCGGGTATTAAAACGCCGCTTCCACTCACTCCCTAACGGACCCTGATGGATTGTATCCCCCCGCGCGGGCCCCTTTTTGGGAGAAGCCTTGGGGCTCCCTGTAGACGGTCAAAGGGGTTCCGAAATTTTAAGAGGAAGGGGGTTTCCCGGTTTTTTCAGGGTTTAATCTGGTTCGGGGGCCCCGTAGTTTTTGAAAGGAAAGGAGAGAACCACCCTTTCCCTTGTGGGAAAAAAAAAACCCCGGCTCCGGCGGGTGGAGGGATTTGGTAAAAAGGGCCCTTTTGCAGGTTCTCACGGATATAGCCCGGGACTTGGCCTGAGTTGGGGTTTGGGGACAAGGGGTAAAATTTTTACCCCGGGGGGGGACGGGGTTCCCAGGAAGGAGGTCAATGGGACATCATAGGGGCGAAAGAGGAGGAAGGGTTCAGCCTGTTTCTCCGGAAAAAAAAAAGTCCACCCTATTTCCCCGGGATTCCCGCGGGAAAACCTGGGAGGGACCCGTAAGACTGATAGGTGGAAGGGGCCCCGGGGCTGGCCGCGGAACTGAGAGACCCGCGATTCTGGCGTCGGGCTCCCGCGTAGAACCCCTTCCCGGTTTTTTCCCGTCGAGGGTCGGGGGGATGGAGTGAGCCCCGGAAAAAACCCAAAAAGGAAAAGCTTGGGTTTACCGGGTGGGGGCGTTTAAAAGGGGATCTCCTCCTTGTGTTAAAGGCCCCCCCGCGGAGAGAAAAATGGCTTGGTCACGTACCGAATGGCCTCACTAAAATAGCTCGCCCCCTCACCCGGGGGAG
The DNA here is from genome assembly GCA_025379985.1 of Phyllomedusa bahiana. Classification (NCBI taxonomy): domain Eukaryota; kingdom Metazoa; phylum Chordata; class Amphibia; order Anura; family Hylidae; genus Phyllomedusa; species Phyllomedusa bahiana. Next base: position 8,751 of record JAODAL010082799.1, read on the forward strand.
ATAAACCCGGGGGTTTCCCGGGCGGATCAACCCGGGAAGGGGGATACTGGGGAAAACCCGGGGGCATGAATAAAGTTTCCCCGGGGGATCCAAAAGTCCAGAAAGGCGGGCACCCGAAAAACGAGTCCCGGGAAACCCCATGAAAAACCCCAACCTCCAAAGAAGGCCTGGAGAGGAAATGTTTTAAAACCAAACCCCGGGATCCTCTCCGACAAGCCCAGGTTTGGGGGGGTTTCCCTGCCGCTGTGGGCGAAGCGGGCAACCATTGCGGAAGTGATCCGGGCCCGGCACAGTAAAGGAAAAATTTTTTTCTGCCCGACGGCGGGGCAGCTCCTGTTCGGGACAGGGTGTCCCGGGCCACCTGCATGGGTTTTTTCAAATGGTTGGAAACGAAAGGGAAACTGTGGTCTTTGGAAGACCGGGGGCCCGGCGAGGCAAAAAACGTGGTGGGCGAGATAAAGTTCCTGGCGTGTTCCTTTTTGTCGGTCCCCGAAGCGAACATCCCATCCCAGGGGGCTAGGGGACCAGTTCGCTTTTTTGAGGGGCGGGATCTCTCTGGCCGCTTGGGGGGTCCTTTAACTCTGCCGGCAGGGCCCTTTTTTTAAAAATGGCACAATCCGGGGGGGGGGCGTCGTTCCAGGTCAGCTCCGGGGCCCCAGGGGTCCCCAAAACGAACTGCGTAGTCGCCGCCCGAGGAGTCACCCGGCGAAGATTCAGTAAGCCCGGGCTCTGCCCAGGAAACCCCCTGCCGGCTTTTTCAAAGACACCCGCGGAAAAATTAAGGGAAAAACCTGGAGGGCCCCTCCCCTCACCCGGGTGGCCCCCGGGCCCAGAGGGGGGGGGGCCCAAGCTAGAGCCTTCCCGGACAGCAAAACTGACCACGAAGGCCACCTTAGAAAAGTTTCCCGTGGGGGAAATTTTTACCGGCCATTTAACTCCCAAAGTGCATCGGGACTGGGGAATTTAAAACCCCTGCCCAGTTTGGAGTCCCCCTTTAAAATTTTGGGGGGGTTTTGGGAGGCGAAACCGAGAAGTCCCAGGTGCAGGGGGGGGGAAACGTCGCCACAGGAGGAGGGGTCGGCGGCTTTTGGTTAGGGCCCGGAGCTGCTGCGCATGGGGGAAAACTGATTAAGCTGCTGGGCTTTTTTGGGAGTTGTTGCCTGCTGAGCCACTAACCCCCGTGGGGGTCCGGTTCACCGGGCAAAAAGGGACCTTTGGGGGATCCATGGCCGGGGTCTTACTGTAACGAAAAGCTTGGTAGTGGAAACCCCCTGGACCAACCCCAAGCGATGGTGTAAGCCCAAACCCGGGGGGGGCGGAGTCTAAGTAAACCCGGGTTTTTACCGAGCCCCCCCGCAAAGCGGGATTTGGGCTTGTTTCGGCGGAGAACAACCTTCCGCCCCACTGGTGTGACTTGCTTGCGGTTTGGGAGCCCAAAGGGAGTGCGTGGTACAGAAAACGTGAGACGTAGGCGAAGTTTGGGGACAGGCAGGGGGTCAGGAACGGCGGGGAATGGTTTTGTGGTTTAGATTTAAAGGGGCGAAAAAAGGTTTGGTAAACGGAAAATCAGGCAAAAAAGGCAGAAGAAGCTTTCTTAAAGGGTGAACGGCCCCCCTAAAGATCCGGCCAAAAAGGGCACCCGGAAGGAAGGGGGTTTAAAAAAGGGTCCCCCCGCCACCCTTAACCCAAAAATGGGCGTACGGGCCCCTTTTAAAACCCCGAAAGCCGGGCGCGGGGGGAGCACGCCCCACCCCCGGCCAGGGGACGGGAGGACTCGGGAGGCCCGGAAGGTATGGGGGAAGCCCGGAAACCCCACCCCCGGGAAGGGGAAAGGGCCGCGGGGACCCGACGGGGGGGGGACAGCACGAAATGTGCCCGCAAGGCCCCGGGGGGAGGGGCTGCGGGAAAAACCCGTGAAGGTAGTCTATAGGGGGGCCCTATAGACAGGGAGGGCTTAGGGGTTTTTTTATAGGGGCCCCTATAAAAAGGAAAAGGGGTAGGGGAATTTTTGGGGGGCCCCCCTTTAGGAAGGTAGGGGTTAGGGGATTTTATAGGGGCCCCTTTTAGGGAGGCAGGGGGGGTTTGGGCAGGTTATAGGGGCTCATTTTAGGCAGGCCCGGGGGCTTAGGGCCCGGTAACAGGGGTTATATAGGCATTTCAGGGGGTTAGGGCAGGTAACAGGGGGGCAAAATTTGGCAGGGATGGGGGGTTAGGGCGGGTTAGAGGGGGTTTATAGGCAGGCCTGGGGGGCTTAGGGGTGGGGCATAGAGGCTAAAATTGGAGGCAGGGGGGTTTGGGGGGGATAATAGGGGCTCAAATTTGCAGGGAGGGGGCTTATAGTTTGGGGTAAAAGGGGGGTCATATAGGCAGGGGGCTTATAAATCGGTTTTTAAAGGGGTCATATAGGCCCGGCGGTGGCTTTAAACGGTAATAGGGGGGTTAAAAAAAAGGAAAAGGAGGGGGGGTTAAGGACAGCTATAGGGGGCTTTAAATAGGCCCGGGAGGTGGCTTATAGTGGGTTATAAGGGGGGTCTTTTAGGGAGGCAGGGGGCTTAGGGCAGGCCCTTTAAAGTTAAAAAAAAATTAATTTAAAACCCCCTTTTCAAAGCACTCCCTCGATATGGGGCCGCGCAAAACCGGGCCCCCCCATCTGTGCTTTGGGGCGGGCTGGGGCAATGAAAAATTTCGTTTATCACGCAGCCCCCGTCA
>JAODAL010082800.1:0-11459 GCA_025379985.1 Phyllomedusa bahiana
GGGGATTACTTAAATTTTAAAAATTTCCCCAAAAACCAACCGAAAAATTTTAAAATAAGGGCCGAAAAAGGGGTCTGTTTTTATCCAATACAACACTATCAGGTTTGAGGGATTTTTAGAAACTGAAATTACCTAATAATACAACAAGTGAGATTGCAATTTTATATGGGGCAGAATTACACCCACCCTGGACACCCGGGAGAAGACCCCACAAACTAAAAAAATAAATAATGCTGGTGTGCAATAAATTAGGCAGCTAAGCCCAGTCGCTGATAAAAGCAGCTTCTTTCAGGATAAGTTGTATAAAGAAAAGGGGATCCAGAATGCTGAGTGAGAAAGTAACAGACATATAGTGGTCTTTTTCCCCCTCCACACTCGCTGAATAAAGCTGTATAATGAGATCTGTGTAGCAACAGATACAGAACACTGAGTGACTAAGCCAAAAGTAAACAGCTTGTAATGGTCTTTTTTTTTTTTTCCCTTCCCCAATCGCTAAGTAAAGCTGTATAATGAGAGCTATGCACCAGAAGCAGAGACACTGTTATGCCAAGAGACACAACGAGAGGACTGTGAGGAGCGCAGGTGCCGTCCTTACTTATAGTCTGTGTCGTCACAGAATCCCACTGGTCTCTGATTGGCTTCATGTCTGCACATGTCATTGAGGGTCCTTCTTTCTTCCTCCCAGAGTTCTCTGCCCCATGTAACGCCATGTGCTTGCGGCCATTTTACAAAAAAAAGACACTTTGTTCCCGTAAAGTACAATAAACTTCAGCTTCGTGCAGAACCGAAGTTTTCCTGAATTTCCAAACGAATTCCACTTCGTTAGAATCGATTCGCCCATCTCTATACATAATACAACATAATAATCATAGGGAACCAGTTTGTGTATCATTGGATCAACCTATTAGTGAACACTGATACAAATGCATCTCAGTGACAAGGCTATAGTGGAGAGAAGAGGTTTGTTAGCTGTCTCACTGCAGTTCTATTTCTAGTCTCCAACAGCAACATGGTTGCTTTCTGCTTCTTGTGTAACTTCAGAGACTTCCATACTACTGTATATTGAATCTTATGAGCTTTGACAATAGAAAAACATTGCTTCCCTACATCTGGCAACAAATTGCCCTCTGAGCCAGATTGGAGGGACACTGGAGTAGGAATAGATTAATATTAGTGTATGTTTCTATGGGGCAGATACAATACAGATTTTATGTCCAGATTTTTGGGTTGGAAAATCTGAAAAGTATCACACTTCAAGGAAAGCGCATAAGATTATATTGAATCTCATGTACCTGCTGTGGAAAAATAGGACTTGTGTTTGAGGTTTTATATCTTTAACATGTTAATTAATGTTGCAGAATAAAATCTAGAACAAAATCTGCAATTGTGGATTTTAAAGTCATTGATTTTGTTTATAGAATCTGCAGAAAAATTTACAGCACAAGCCGAATCCCAAGAAACACAATTAAGTGCAAATTTGCTGCTACCTACAGAAATTCTATAGAATTACCATCAACTAATTTGGACAGAAAACTTCAGCTTAGTCTCATTTTGTGACCATAGCCACAACAGTCAAACAGTGTTCGGTTGTTTTAGGCTTTCTTATGTATTTGTGTGATTTGTACAAAAAATTCTCTGTATGGTAAATATTATGGGCTGAAGACGATAACTACTTCTGATGAAACAACACTATTGGACTAGAAATAATCCTGTCTTGTGATGCCACGTCATGGTGTCAATAGTTCGCCCCATTGCTAAGTTATAAAAATCTGAAAATGAAGTGGAAGAAAGTTCAACGGTGCAGCAAGACATGCGAAACAAAGATTGAGACCTGAAACAAGAGAGAACAGAGAGACGTGGTGACAAAACAGCAGCCACCATGAGTATGCAACTGAATATTGCAGCCCACCTTTCATTTTAGATACGCATCATTAGACAGATAATGGTCAACAGACACATAACAGTAAAACTATCCCTACTTCCTCCAACAAAAGACATTATCATTATATCAAGACTTATATACACATATATCAGCAAAGAGTCAAGCAGTACACTATATACGCAAAACAGTCATTCAGTGGACTCACAACATATATCTATAAGTGTCAAGCAGTAGAGTATATATACACCTATGAGAGTCAAGCAGCAGACTTTTAGCAAGCTTATAATTTATACCGAGAAAAGTAAGCCTATGGACCTATTAATTAATACCAATAAGAGTCAGCAAGTATATAGTACAGTAAATTTTATTACAATGTACAGTATCTCACAAAAGTGAGTACACCACTCACATTTTTGTAAATATTGAATTATATCTTTTCATGAGACAACACTGAAGATATGACACTTTGGTACAATGTAAATGAGTCAGTGCACAGCTTGTATAACAGTGTAAATTTGGTGTGCCCTCAAAATAACACACATCCATCAATATCTAAACCACTGGCAACAAAAGAAAGTACACTCCTTGGTGAAATGGACAAATTGTGCCCACTTTTTCCCTACACTGTGTCATGTGACTCATTAGTATTACAAGTTCTCAGGTTTGAATGGGGAGCAGGTGTGTTAAATTTTGTTATCGCTCTCACACTCTCTCATACTGGTCACTGAAAGTTCAGCATGACACCTAATTGCAAACAACTCTCTGAGGATATAAAAAAAAGAATTTATGCACTACATAAAGACGGCCTAGACTATATGCTCATCTCCATATCCAGAGATCGTCTTTTCAAAATAGACGTATGAGTGTTGCCAGCATTGTTAGAGAGGTTAAAGGGGTGGGAGGTCAGCCTGTCCATCTCATAACATATGCCACACACTGCATCAAATCGGTTTGCATTGGTTTGTCATCCCGGAAGGAAACCTCTTCTAAAGATGATGCACAAAAAGTCCGCACACAGTTTGCTGAAGACAAGCAAACTAAGGATGTGGATTACTTGAACCATGTCCTGTGGTCTGAGACCAAGATAAACGTATTTGGTTCCAGCGGTGTCAAGCGTGTGTGATGGCAACCAGATGAGAAATACAAAGACAAGTGTGTGTTGTCTACAGTCAAGCATGGGGGCGGAAGTGTCACAATTTGGGGCTGCATGAGTGCTGCCGGCTGTGGGGAGCTGCAGTTCATTGAGGGAACCATGAATGCCAACATGTACTGTGACATACAGAGCATGATTCCCTCCCTTCATAAACTGGGCCACAGGGCAATATTCCAACATGATAAAGACTCCAAACACTTCTCCAAGAAGACCACAGCTTTGCTAAAGAAAATGTGTCCATTTTCACTTAGGGCTGTAGTCGCTTTTGTTGCCAGCAATTTGCCATTGATGGCTATGTTTTGAGTTATTTTGAGGGCACACTAAATTTACACTCTTATACAAGCTGTACACTGACTACTGTACATTGTGTCCAAGTGTCATATCTTCAGTGTTGTCCCATGACAAGATACAATATATACAAAAATGTGAGGGGTGTACTCACTGTATGATTATTTATTTTGCAATAAATCTTAACGACTCTCATGGCTATCTAAATTAAATATACTCTGTTTCTGCAGTTCAATTATAGTTCTTACAATGGGACAAATGTGACATTAATCTTCTTTCACTATAATGCGTTATTGAGCATGGCTTCAAAGGGTAAAAGTTTTTCAAATATACACACATGGGCAACATTTTAGGAACCCTTTAGTTCAAAAACAAACAAACCACAATGTCACTTAAATAACTTAAAACTGTCAAAAGTAATAATAAATAATAAATAAATTAATTAATAATAATAATAAATAAATTTAAATTTTCTGAAAATCAACTAATGAAAATCAGACATTGCATTTCAACCGTAAAATAAAACAAACTAATGAAACTGGTCTGGACACAAATGATGGTGCCTTGAGAAAAGATTTAAAATAATTTGACCATAGGAACATGTTGTAGCCTTTAATTAGCTTTACAGATGTCTTAAAACCTGCATTCAGTCAGTCTGCCTGTTAAAAGGGGTGAAAAGTAGTCACTGTGCTGTATGGTATCATGGTTTGTACTACACTGAACATGGACCAAAGGATGCTAAGGGGAGAGTTGTGTTAGGAGATTTGAAACAACATTTTAGACAAATATCATAAAGGTAAAGGCTAAAAGACCATCTCCAAACAGCTAAATGTTCCTGTCACTACAGTTGCATATATAATTCAGAAATAGCTAACCTTCTTAAACATGACAAGAGAAAAATTGATGACAAATAGAAGAGACAGGTCATTTTAAAAGTAACTAAAGAATAACTTCAAAAGAGGTCAGCTGGGAACTGTACATTATAGGTACAAAAGTGTCAGTCACTGTCTTTGTCAAAGTGGACTTAATTAAAGATGACTGATGAGTAAACCACTGTTGAAAACAAATCTTAAAAAAGCAGGGCTAGAATTTGCCAATGTGCATATTGACATGCCAAAAAGCTTCAGATAAAATGTATTTTGGACAGATAAGTCAAAACTGGAGTTTTTTGGCAAATCACATCAGCTCTGTGTTCACTGTTACAAAAATTAGGTATACAAAGAAAAGAACATTGTACCTACTGTGACACATGGAAAGGCTCGGTTATATTTTGGGGCTGCTTTGCTGCTTATAGCAAAGGGTATCTTGAATCTTTGCAACTTACAATTAAATATCAAGACCATCAAGGTATTCTGGAGAAAAATGTGCTGCCCTGTGTCAGAAATCTTGGTTTCAGTCACAGATCATGGGTCCCCCAAGTCTGGAGAAGGCACCCTTCAAATCTGAAACAGCAGAAGCCGTTTGCTCATGAGGAATGGGACAAAACAACCATGGACAGGTGCAGAATTATCTAATTTTCATTAGTTGATTTTCAGAAAATTTACTGAAAAAATAACAAAATTTATTTTTGTTAATTTCAAATTATATACTTATCTTATAGATTCTAATTTAGACCCTTTCAGGGACCTATGGTTACCCCTCCTTATGCTATTTTCACTGAAAGTTAGTGATTTTATGACAGTAGTGACATCATGTAACATTACATGACGACTCTGTCCTTTTGCTTTTTTATTTTTAGATTTCTTTAAACATTTTTACATATTTTTTAAAATTCCATAATCAAATTAATAAAGAAAAAAATATCAAACAAATCTTTAGAACTCATTTACATTAAAATATCCTGGAAATACAAAGAACGGCAAAGTTCATACTGTATATGTTTCTATTTCCCTTGATACTATTTTATCAGTAATACTTTTCTCAAATCAGACACATTATTTAAAATTTAGCACTTATTACATCTACAGTAATAAATCTACATTCTACTAATTTGTGAATAAGTCAATGTAATGACCTCTAGCTGTAGGACAGTAAAAAATAGGCCCCTTGTTACAATTTTCTAGTTTTATTACCTTAGCTGTCACTGAACAGATACTGTAGTCAATTGTGCAACATATGTTTAGTATAAAGAAACATCTTTCAGATCTCAATTTGATGCAGCATATCCCTCAAATTAACCCTTTTAGGTGTCATCTCTTGTTAAAATGTCTTTGGAATTAGGCATGGATTTCATATATGAACATTATTGTAACGGCTGGGTAGTGGATCCTCTGGACCACCGCAAGCGATGATAGTTAAGCCACGCCAGGGAACGGAATCTAAGTAGCTCCCGGTTTTCACCAGAGCCCCGCCGCAAAGTGGGATGGACTTGCTGCGGCGTGAGGTTACCAGGTCGTCCCCACTGACGTGACTTGCTTGCGATGGCGCTGATGGTGCAGCTGAGGTATAGAATCGTAGTCCGAGAATCATAGTGTCGTGGGCAGGCAGAAGGTCAGGGCAGGCGCAATGGTTCGTGGTCGTGGACAGGCAGGAAGGTCAGGGCAGACGGCAAAGGTTCGGAGTCGGGAAACGTAGCAAAGGGGTCTGGGTACACGGTAAGGCGACAATATACTTCAGGAACGCTTTCTTACGGCTGGGGGGCAGCATAACCCAGAAAGGGGATGACTGCAGGGACCCTTAAATAGGGAGGGTCTGGCAGACAACCAATTAGGGGCAGGGCCCCTTTTAAATTTTTGAGAACGTGCGCGGCGCTAGGCAATGGGCACACGGGGGCCTGGCCGGGCAGGGGACGCGGACGGGAAGGAACGCGGGCCGGGAAAGTTACTACCAGGGGGGGCCCCCCCGGCTCGCCCCGCGGCCAGGGGCGGCACCCCCCCCCGGGGGGCCCCGAAAGGGGAACCAGGGTCGCCCCAGCCCGGGGGCTGGGAAGGGGGGCAGCCCATACAGTACCCCCCTTGGGTCCCCCCTCTTTCTTAGGCTAAGGAACCTAGGGGAAATCTTGATTCAGGATTTAGACCCGGTTTCCAGGACCTCTCTTCGGGGCAACCTTTCCAACTACCAAAAAGAACGTTTTCCCCCCCTGAGGTTTTCATTCTAAGATGTCCTTTATTTCAAAAACAAAAGGGGGACTCTAGGACCGAACGGGGCAGCGCCCCTTGGGGAGAATGGGTTCAAACCAGAGGCTTAGGGGAGAACGTAAAAGGCTTAGGGGTCCAGAGATGGAGGAAGGCAGACTTATAGACACTGGTTAAATTTGTCGAAGACTTGAACACCCAGGAACCGCGGCCCAATTTTATAACTGGGCCCTTGACGTATGATTTGGACGAAGCCCACTTTATCCCCAGGGCGGAACGGGGGGGGTTTTCTCCTCTTGTCCCTGGGACTTAGCGGGCAGAACCGAGAAAAGCTTGTGGGTCTCACGCCAAATTACCCCGATATCCTGAAACTTTTTGCCCCACGGCGGGGAACCTGGGAGGCTGAGGCCAAGGGGGGGCGGGCGTGGGGCCGCCCCAAAACCACAAGGAATGGGGGAAGGGGGGGGGGGGGGGGGGGGGGGGGGGGGGGCCCAGAAGAGTGGGAGTCTGAGGGTTATAGGAGAACTGGGCCCCAAAGGGAACAGTTCGGACCACCCACCGGCGTCCGGGGACAAAAAGTCCAAAACCCCAAGTCGGGTTTACCTCTCCCCTGCCCTTTGGGCCCTGGGATGGTACGCTGTTGGAAAGCCCAGTTTAATTTGAAGGGGGGAACACAGGGCACGCCAAAAATTTAGAACAAATTGGACGCCTCGACGAGACAATGGGGCAGGAAAAACCTGAAAGGCAAAAGATGTGCAAAAAAAGACCCGCCAACTGGGAGCAGAAGGGGAACCGGGCAAGGGCACAAATGGGAACTTCGAAAACGGTCGGGACCACCCAGATGCCCGATTCCCCGGGGAAAAGGAGGAAGGTCCGTGAGAAGTCCAGCCATCTTGTCCAGGACCTCCGAACAGGCAGAGGGACTGGGAGCCTTGGCCTAGGGCGGGGACCTTGTTTTCGAGCACAAGTTACGGAAGAAAAAAGTCCTTGACGCTTGGGCAGAGTAGGCCCACCAATAAGGGGGATGAGGGAAAAGGGATTTTCGTACCCGGGGGGGCCGCCAGAAGAGAATATGCCCCCAACCCAAACCCCCTCCTGAGTGCGGGACGCACATGGGCTCTCCCCAGAGGGACACTAGGAGATCCACAGGAGCCACAGACCAGTCGTTCGGAGCAATGATATGCTGAGACCCCGGGTTTTCCCCCCCGGTAAGTCAGAAGCACGGGAGGGGGCTCCCCCTTTGACATTTTTCTCGGGCCGTGGGAAATGGATCTTAAAATCAAAGGGAAAAAAAAAGGGGACCACCGGCCTGGTGAGGATTAAGCGGACCGTCGGCGGGTTTTGGAAATTTTTATATCTGTGAAACGTCAAAGGGTGGGGGGCTCCCCCCAAACAGATGTCCCCCTCCCCCGGGGCCCAAATTTTTATGGCCAACAGTCCCGATCCCAAGGGCATAATTTCTTTCTGCCAAAGAGAAGGTCTTTAAAAAAAAAACCGCATGTGACGGTCTTGCCTTTGGGCCCCTTCTGCGTCAGGACCCCCCCTGCTCCCAGGGAAGAGGCATAAACCCTGGGGGAAAGGGGTTTCTGGACCCGGGGGACCAAAATAGGTGCAGGGGAAACGCAGTCTTCAGTCGGGAATCCCTCCGCGCGGGGGGGGGCCAATTTTTGGGGTTGGGGCGTTCTTCCGGGGAGAGCCAGATGGGAGCCCCCAGCGAGAAAAGGGGGGGAATAAATTGCCGGTAAAAATTTGGGAAAATCCTAGAACCGTTGAATCCCCGGGAGCCCGGGCAGGTCGGGGCCACTACTGGACACAGAGATTTCGCAGGGCCATCTGAAGACCTCGATCGGAACTATGTAACCCAGGGGAAGGCGGCCCGGGTGGAAGCGGCCTTCTCCAGCTTGCAACAGTTGGTTGCCCGCAAAGACACAGGACCTGGCCGATGGGTCTGTATGTCAGGAGAAAAAATTAAATTCATCCAGTATACAAGACGCGGGGTACAGCAAATCCCGAAATAGTCATTGGAACTCCTGGAATACAGCGGGGCTTGCTTTTTCCCCAAGGGCATCACGCATATTCAAAAAAGCCCGTCCCGTGTGTTGAATGCCGTATCCTTCATCCCCTCTCAAATTTTATGATTTTTTAGGTCCTTGCAGACTAATTTTTTGAAGATCTTGGCTCCACGGAGGGATCGAAGAGCTCGGAAATCAAGGGGTAGAGGGTAGCGTTCTTTTACCGGATCTTTTTTTACCTTCTGTAATCGATCACGGCGAAGTGAACCCTCTTTTTTTTTAACGAAAAAAAAACCTGCACTGGCGGGCGGGAGGATTGCGTATGATCCCTCGCCAAAATTCTCCTGATAAGGCCGACTGGCCTGGGCCGGGCACAGAGAGAGGAAAACCCTACCCCGTGGGGGACTGGTACCAGGGGGGAGATCTATAGGCAGTCTACGACCGATAGGGCAGTAAAATTTTCACCTGCTTTCCCCGGGAAAAATCTCCAAGATCCTGGTACTTCCGCTGGGGAGACCCTGTAAAACTTTACGATCAACTGGGGGGGGAGAGGACACGGGGTGGGGGCCCCAAACGAGATCCTGGCATTCCGATCCCCACAAAAGGGCTTCGCCCTTTTTCCCCGTCAAGTGTAGGGGTGGCTTTCGCCAGGGGACCCCAACAGATCCCGAAGAAGCGCGGGCAGGACGTGGAAGCGAACCTCTCCGTTTTTAGGACCCCAAAACGGGGATCACGGGGTTTGGGGAAAACTGGATGGAGTCCCCTAAAGCCCCCACTAAGAGAATTAGCAACGGTTTTCCAGGGGGGTTCAGGCAAACGGTAACGGACACCCGGAGGCGGATAAAGTTCCCCGGAGCCGGAGTCCAAGAAGGGAGCGACCCGAAGAGATAGGGCCCATCCATCGTTACCCTACTGGCAAAATCGTCGTGGAGAGGAGGGCTGAGCACCTAGGGACGCCTTCCACACCCCTAGGTGCGGTTTTCCCGACCACTGGGACCTGGGGACAACTCCTACGGAAATGGCCGGGGTGGCGCAGTAAAGGCAGAGATTCTCCACCCTGCGACGGGGCAGTTCGGACTCCCACAAGTGTGCCCGGTCCACCGATGGGCTCTTCAGTGGCAAAAGCGGAGGGGTTTGCGGAGATCTCTGGAAAACAGGGGGCCAAACGAGGAAACGGCGGGGTTGTGCCAAGTCCCGCCCTGACGGGCGCCTGCTGTCGTTTCCCGGAAAAGCCCGCTTCGAGGGGCAAGATGGATCTCACTCAACGACGAAGGAGATCCTTTACTGCAAGGGCGTCCTTTACTCTGCCGGAGACCCCTTCTTAAATGTGGGACAGGATGGCTCATTCCAAAAGAGTCGGAGGGTAGGGTGCGGGAATTGAACCCCATATTCCCCTATGGGGGGAGTCCCCCTTGCGTAATTTAGTACGCCGTTCGCGGAAGATATCGTGCAGGGGTCCTCAAAAACGTGCGGAATTCTGAAGAAGGCCCCGTGGGGCTGCGGTCACAGTTTATCCGGTCCCAAAAGGGTCGCCCAGGCCGGGCCTTTCCCGGACAGCAGGCTCACACGAACGCCACCTTTGACCTTTCAGTGGGAAACTGGGCGGCATCAGCTCCACGGCTGGGCACTGCTATGAAACCTCTACGACTTCGAGTCTCCCCTCAAACCTGGAAGGTAGAGGGGGGGAACTTCGGGCCCACAGTTGCCCGGGGACGCCCGGGGTAGAAGAAGGTTTGCTGCGCTGCTGCTGTGGGGGGGCCAGGAGTTATGCATCATGGCGGACAGCTGTCCCATTTTCTGAGCTTTTCGCGACTCTGCATTGTTGGGCGACATGGCGGGAAAACCGCGAGGCTTGCGGGGGGGGGCCTTGGCGGGATCCAGGGGATCAAAGTAACGGTGGAGTGGATCCTCTGGGGCCACCGCAAGCGATGATATTAAGCCACGCCAGGGAAAGGAAAACTAAGATCCCGGTTTTCACCAAGCCCCGCCGCAAACGGGATGGACTTGCTGCGGCGTACTACCCGGGGTCCCCCCTGACTGATTGCTTGCGATGGGGGCCGGGTGCGCGGGTACAGAATCGTAGTCCGAGAATCGGTCGGGGCAGGCAGAAGGAGGGGGCGGCAATGGTTTGTGGTGTGGACGGGAGGAAAGGGCAGGGCAGGCGGCAAAGGTTCGGATCGGGAAAGTAGCAAAAAGGGCTGGACACGGTAAGGCGAAATAACTTCAGGGCGCTTTCTCTACGGCTCGGGGCAGAAAAATCCACAAGGAGTACTGCGACGGACCCTTAAAAAGGGGAGGCTCGGCAGACAACCAATTTATCGGGACACTGGCCCTTTTTAAAAATTTCAGAAAAGGCGCGCGCTAGGGAAAGGGCAAATTCGCCTGGGTGGCAGGGGAGGGACGGGACAGTAACGCGGCCGGGTAAGTTACTTCCAGGGGCGGACCCCCGGCTCGCCCCGCGGCCAGCGGCGGCACCCGACCCCTCATTTCTTCATTCTGTCGAAAAATTATTTTTTTCAAAAACAACTTGTTTTTACCATGTAGTAGCATAACTAAACCATATCTACTTTCAGTAGTTGGTACTACCAAAACTCCTTAGCCATACACCTCCTAGGAAACATATCTGATTTTTTTCTTTTATTCAATAAGTTGTATGCTCATGTCACTTGTACACCACCTGAATCCACCATTTTCTTTCTGGTAGGACAGTAAAATTTTATTTTGCCTGACTATTTTCCTTTAAAAAATTTTTCATCATTAGTTTTCCCTTGGGGCCCTTTTTTTAAAAATGGCCAGTTTTATAAGATGAGGAGAATTTAAAACCAGAAAACCAAAATTATGTACACCCCGATTTCCGTCCTTTTGATCGACCATCCCTTCTTCTATCATTCATAGTTACAGTTACAGTTGAAACCAGAAGTTTACATACACTATTAGAGATAGGGGAATCGATTCTAACGAAGTGGAATTCATTTAGAATTCCAGGAAACTTGATTCTGAAAGAAGTCGAAGTTTTTGGGGGGATTTCCCGGGCGAAGCGTTTTTTTAAA
>JAODAL010082801.1:0-11458 GCA_025379985.1 Phyllomedusa bahiana
AAAGCAATTTATTATGATTATCAAACTGTATAAAACAAAATTATTTAAATTTAATGAAAAATATGATGATATAATTAATATAAAAATATAGAATATCCCAAAAATATAAAAATATCTCCTATAAAATGTATTTAAAATTAATAGAATCTAAAACAAAATTTACATTAAAAACCCACTGATGATGTTCAGATTTTTATATTTAAAATTTTTACTATGTTAAATTTTAAATGTTTTTTTACTGCTCTCAGCCTTTATTCTACATACAGCAAGAGCCGGCACAGCACAGGTATTGCTGGGACCTGTGTTCCTCCAAGCAGGATCAGTCCCATAGCTTCTATCACTGACATGCTATTCTAATGACTTCTCTTATTTCCAGCCTATCTGTAGCCTTTATACATGTTTGGGGCATTACCAATGCGCCTAAGTCCCATAATGCGCCAAACACACAGGCGAGGGGCGGGGACTTTAGACGCTATTTATGACGCACAAAAACCACTTTCATACATTCAGGCGCGTTATACACTGAATTCACTTCGACGTGCCCATAGTCGGAGATGTGACTTAAAGGGGCTTTCTCACTACAATGATTAGCAATCAACATGTAGGGACAGGTAAACCAAGTCTTTTTCTAAATACATTGCCGTGACTAACAGCGTTCATTCGCTCTAAACGCATCAGGAGGAACCTTCTTCCTGCCACAATGTGATTTTGTTCTGACTGTTTAAGGATGTTGTTTTAATTCCTCCCTTCTGATTTTGTGCTGACCAATCTGGACTTGCTTGTATCCCTTTTGATATTGTTGTGGTCGGGAGATAAGGAGATTTTATCCGCTCTGAGTGCACACAAGTGTCTTCCTTTCTGATAAGACAGAAAGCAGGGAGTGACGTCATCATGGTCAGGAGATGAGAGATATTTTATCTGCTCTGGGTGCACACAGACTTCTCTAGTTACCGAGCTTCTCTCCCTTTCTGATTAGACAAAGAGCAGGAAGTGACGTCACCATGGTCTGGAGATAAGAGAGATTTTATCTGCTCTTAGTGCACAAGTGTCTCTAGGTTACCGTCCATATCTCCCTTCCTGATTAGACAGAGACCAGGGAGTGACATCACCATGGTCAGGAGATAAGAGATTTTATCTGCTCTGAGTGCACACAGATGTCTCTAGGTTACCGTCCATATCTCCCTTCTGATTAGACAGAGAACAGGGAGAGACATCACCTTGGTCTGGAGATAAGAGAGATTTTATCTTCTCTGAGTGCACAAGTGTCTCTAGGTCACCGTCCGTATCTCCTTTCCTGATTAGACAGAGAGCAGGGAGTGACGTCACCATGGTCAGGAGATAAGAGATTTTATCTGCTCTGAGTGCACAAGTGTCTCTAGGTTACCGTCCATATCTCCTTTCCTGATTAGACAGAGAGCAGGGAGTGACGTCACCGTGATCAGGAGATAAGAGAGATTTTATCTGCTTTTAGTGCACAAGTGTCTATAGGTTACCGTCCATATCTCCCTTCCTGATTAGACAGAGAGCAGGGAGTGACGTCACCATGGTCAGGAGATAAGAGAGATTTTATCTGCTCTGAGTGCACACAGATGTCTCTAGGTTACCGTCCATATCTCCCTTCCTGATTAGATAGAGAGCAGGGAGTGACGTCACCATGGTCAGGAGTTTTTATCGGTGTCATTGACCATACCATAAAATGTACTAGGAAACCCTCCAAAAATTCTATTTGGGGAGGAACATGCAAAATAAACCCCCGTAATTGCGCCATATTTCAACTCTATGAACTTCACTGATCAGTAGAAATGACTCGTTATCTGTATTCTGCAGGTCGGTACATTTCCCTTGATGCCAAATTTCTACGGTTGTCGTTATGTTTTAGTACTAAAAAGTTTTTGAAACTTTTTCTATTTTGTATTGTAGAGCCACATTCTGCGACCAAAAACTTTTTTTTTTGCTTTTCCACCTATGGACCTGAGTGAGGGGCGTTTTTTTGTTGCTCCCATTTTGGGATACATGAGAATTTTTCATCACTTTATATTTAAATTTTTTCAGGATTCATCTAAAAAAAAAATATTTTACTGTACAGGATAAATAATGTTAACTAGGTTATAGTTAACCGATTTTTTTCACCTTTGTTTTTCCCTCCTCACCTCCAAGAGCCATAACTTTCCTATTTTTTCACCTACATAGACGTGTGAGGGCTTTTATTTTGCGGGACAAGATGTACTCTCTAATGATTTTATTCACCGCACCACAAACCATACTGGGAAACTGCTAACAAATTCTAAGTGGAGCAAAATGTGAAAAAACTTACTGGCGCCATGTTTGCAAGAGTTTTGTTTTTACAGTGTTCAATCTTCGGTAAACAATTATGTGTTCTCTGTATTCTACAGGTTGATACGCATCCAGTAATACCAAACATGTAGGGTTTCCGTTATGTTTTGGTATCGTAAAAAAACTTCCAAACATTTTCTATTTTCGGAATTTGCGCGGCGGCGCCATTTTCTGCGACCAATAACTTTTTTGTACTGACACCTAGTGACTTGAATAAGGGGGCATTTTTTTCAGGCTGAAGTGTAAATTTTATTGCTGCCAGTTTGGAATGCATGCGACTTTTTTGATTAAATTTATTCTAATTTTTAGGGGACGTGAAATGACCCAAAAACCCGCAATTTTGCGTTTGGAATTTTTTTTTCTACGGTGTTTATTGTACGGGATAAATTATGTTATATCTTAACAGATCAGACTTTTTTCGAATGCGGTGACACCAAATATAGGTACATTTTTTTGTATTTTATTGTTTTTATTTGTACAATGGCAAAAGGGGGTGATTTGAACTTTTAATTTTTTTTTATTTTTTTTTACACCTTAAAACTTTTTTTTTACTTTTAACTTTGAGTCTCCCTAGGGTGCTTCACCTTTAGGGGGCACGATAATTTATACAGCCTGATGCATTGTATTACAATGCAGTAGGGTGTACAAAGATGGCAGTTTTACTACTTCCTGCCTGGTGCCTGGGCTGCTCCTCTCAGAAGCATATTACCAGGTAGGTAGGCAAGACCCTAGGTAGGTAGGCAAATGTACAAGGCCCCAGGAAGCTTGATAGGCCCTATTTAGGTAGGTAGACCCCCGCCGGATAAGTTGGTAGGTAGGCCCCAGGTTGGTTGGATGGTAGGCCTAAGTAAGGAACAGGGTAGGTAGGGTGGGTAGGTAAATAGCTCCCAGGTAGATAAGAGGGCCCCATTAGTAGTTAGGCTCCAATTAGGTTGGTGGGCCCCAGTTAGGTAGGCTGTAGGTAGGTGTTGGCGAGTCCCAGTTACATAGGCTGTAAGTAGGTGTTGGTGGGTCTCAGATAGTTAGCCTGTAGGTAGATGGTGGCCCCGAGTTAGGTAAGCTGTAGGTAGTTAGAGCCCTAGTTACGTAGGCTGCAGGTAGTTAGGGCCTCCTTTAGGGAGGCTTCAGGTTTGTAAGGGCCCTCTTTAGATAGGCTGCAGGTAGTTAGGGCCCTCTTTAGACAGGCTGCAGGTTGTTAGGGCCCTCTTTAGATAGGCAGCAGGTTGTTAGGGCCCACTTAAGATAATCTGCAGGTTGTTAGGGCCCTCTTTAGATAATCTGCAGGTTGTTAGGGCCTCCTTTAGATAGTCTTCAGGCAGTTAGGGCCCTGTTTAGATAGGCTGCAGGTTGCTAGGGCCCTCTTTAGATAATCTGCAGGCAGTTAGGGCCCTCTTTAGATAATCTGCAGGTTGTTAGGGCCCTCTTTAGATAATCTGCAGGTTGTTAGGGCCTCCTTTAGATAGTCTTCAGGCAGTTAGGGCCCTGTTTAGATAGGCTGCAGGATGCTAGGGCCCTCTTTAGATAATCTGCAGGCAGTTAGGGCCCTCTTTAGATAGGCTGCAGGTTGCTAGGGCTCCCTTTAAATAGTCTGCAGGCAGTTCGGGCCATAGTAATCATAATAAATTTAAAAAAAAACAACAACTCACCTTTCTCCTGCTCCCGGACACGACGAGCTGCCCCCCGGTTTTTAGTGATGCCAGGCATAGGTGGCATGATGATGTGATGTCATCGCACCGCCTACGTCACCACTAAAGGCCGGCGCCTGGTAGGCTTATGGCCTAACACCTTAGGCTTACCATCACGCAGCCCCGGGAATCAAGGACACTAATCCTCGACTCCCGTCGAGCGTTCAAAGCAGGATGCGGTGGCCGGGCCGCGGGTAACGGCAGCATTACCTACGGAGCCCACAGGAGCTCGGGGCCCACTGGGAAATCCACCGACTCCCTGGCGGGCCAGTCCGAGCCTGTCCTGGCCTCAGAGGCATAACTTTAACCTCTGGGGCCCTAGTGCAAAAAGTGAAATGGGCCCCCCAGCTACCATGTGCAACTTACAATGCTAGTGTTTCCTTATGTGGCAGGAGGCCTTTGGGCCCCCTCAGGCTTCAGGGCCCGGTAGTGACTGCTACCTCTGTACCCCCTATAGTTACATCACTGCCCGGCCCAGTGCTCCATACACCCTTCACACCACAACAGCAAGGGGTTAAAGCTCCTGGGCCCCAAATCTAGAAAAGGACCCGCATCTACCATGTACCATTTTTAATACTGGTGTCTTCTCATGTGGCTTTTGGCCCCTCTTAGGCTCGAGGGCCAGGTAGTGACTGCTACCCCTGCACCCTCTGTAGCTGTGCTGTGTATATGTTATATCTTGTCATGTTTCGTGCCTTTTCCTGCAGCTTGTTCCTCTCTTGATTTAGACTCGGCTGCTCGTGTTTACTTCTCTCTTGGAACATTTGGCTGCACTGTGAGGTATCGCATGTGACCTTCCTGATATATGACCACAGTGTTATGGGCTCGGAACAAATTGCTTTCCTTTTTTCTGCACTTGTGAAGCATTTTTTTTTTAACTCTTTAACCCCTTATCGACATTTGAGGCCGAGCACGCTCCCTACCCCAAGAGGTGATGGCTGTTGCCAACTACGATCCCGGCCATTTAACCTCTTAGATACCATAGTAAATGATTAAAAAATGGGGCCACTGTAGAGCTGAATCCAGCACTTCCCTTCTCTGACTGTAGGGGGCACAGGAAAGAAATGCAGGAAGAGAAAGAAGCCGGGAAATTGCGGGGCAGGAGTCAGTACCAAGATAGCATTAGAGAACAGACGTGAGGCGGTGAGTGAAGCAGGCGCCCCAGAAAATAAGAGACATCAGGAAAACATAAAAGAGAGAGACTAAGCTAAAGTAGGGGTGGAGAAAGGGACCATCAAACACAAAGGGATCACATGTGGGCGGAGAGTGAGACTCCTGTCCCAAGACTGTGTGCAATGAAAGAGAGACCACAGATTGTTTTTGAGGTTTCAACAGAGCTACAGAGACAGAGCTAGTGAAAGAGCCGGGACACTATGGAGCTCAGGGCCATAAGAGGATACGATAGTGGATTCTTTACTGTAAGAGTGGGGGTACTATGTAGCTCAGGGCCACAAGAGGTTGTGATGATGGATTCTTTACTGTAAGAGCGGGGACACTATGGAGCTCAGGGCGACAAGAGGTGGTGATGGTGGATTCTTTACTGTAAGAGCAGGGACACTATGGCCACAGAACCACAAGAAGTGGTGATGGTGGATTCATTGACCAAGATAAAGAAGGGCTTAGATGCCTAAAATAATTTCACAGGTTATGGACCAGATTTTGGACATAGGGAATTGATCCAGGGATTATTCTGATGCCAGATTTGGAGTCAGGAAGGAATTTTTTCTCTTGTATGGGACAATTGGCCTCCACCTCATAGGGGGTTTTGCCTTCTTCTGGATCAACACTGTAGGGTTATAGGTCGGACTTGATGGACTTGTGTCTTTTTCCAACCTTGTCACATAGTCTCCAAAAAATTGGGAATCTCGCAAGAGAACAGAGAGTGACTTCTGATCCCTATATTTACTATTTTGCCATAGGCAAACTTAAACTCTATCAGTTCTCTATCTGTAAAACACTAAAACCTAACTTTTATTA
Organism: Phyllomedusa bahiana; assembly: GCA_025379985.1. Classification (NCBI taxonomy): domain Eukaryota; kingdom Metazoa; phylum Chordata; class Amphibia; order Anura; family Hylidae; genus Phyllomedusa; species Phyllomedusa bahiana. The sequence goes on from JAODAL010082801.1 coordinate 5,997, forward strand.
TGTATAACTCTTAACCTCTATACACACTATTTAAAAACCTGATTTCTAACCTCTGAAAGAAGGAATAGCTCCTTTTCTATTATCAAGTCTGGTGGAACACCACCTATTAACAGGAAAGCCTTATATATACAGCAATTTACTAGCTCACCTCTGTCTACAAGTGACACCCGCTGCAGAGGTGTCACAAGGGGGCCTTATTTGTTTTGTGTCCATTAGATTAGGGACGACTGCCCAAGTAGGAGGCTTGGGATCCCTTACTGGAGCTAGTAAATTGCTGTATATAAGGCTTTCCTGTTAATGGGTGGTGTTCCACAGGACTTGATAATAGAAAAGGAGCTATTCCTTCCTTCAGAAGTAGAAAGGGTTAAATGGTGAGGTTAGAAATCAGGTTTTTAAATAGTGTGTATAGAGGTTTAGTGTTATACATAATAAAAGTTACGTTTTAGTGTTTTACAGATAGAGAACTGATAGAGTTTAAGTTTGCCTATGGCAAAATAGTAAATATAGCCTACCTAACCTAACGTAACCTGCCGCCTGGTTGTCAAGGCAGCAAGGGGCTTTTTGAGGCCGCCCAGGCCTGCCATCTTAGTACACCCTGCCAAAATATTGGAATTCAGAGAATTTTATTTTAATAGTGCAGTTTGCGCAGCCGCTGCCCAAATAGATAAACTATAACTAATGCAGAATTAACAAAACACTAAAGGTGTCACAGATGAAAAACATTGGAATTATGTGCTAACAGGGACGTAGACTAATTATTACAGTTCACAAGGCATTATGGGAAAGGAGCTGAGAAGCTAAAGCGCCCTCTATTGGATGTAACAAATCCTCAATTTGCTTTTGACCCACTGCGTCTTTGGAAAGTAAAAGGGATATTTAGCCAAGCCAGTATCACCCATCTGTAGACCGCCGTGTCGGGGTGTTTGCCCCTCGTCAGTACAGAGCAGAGCGATGCTGACTTGACTGAGTGGGAGGCAATGAGTGGCTCAGAAAGGGAAGATCTCTCCTTAGGGAGAGCGCCATATAGTTCTATTAATTTTCACTGATTGACTAATTACTAAAGAGTACACGAGGGCGGGAGTAGAATGACAGCATCTGGGGTTAAACACTCACTCAACAGTGAGTGTGTGTGATTACTAAATAGTACAAAGGATGTGAGTATAATGGCAGCACCTGGGGTTAAACACTCACGCAACAGTTAGTGTGTGTGATTACTAAGAAGTACAGAGGACAGGAGTAGAAAGACAGCACATGGGGTTGAACACTCGCTCAGCAGTGAGTGTGTGTGATTACTAAGGAGTACAGAGAATAGAAGTAGAAAGACAGCACCTGGGGTTGAACACTCGCTCAGCAGTGAGTGTGTGTGATTACTAAGGAGTACAGAGGATGGGAGTAGAATGACAGCACCTGGGGTTGGACACTCGCTCAGCAGTGAGTGTGTGTGATTACTAAGGAGTACAGAGGATGGGAGTAGAATGACAGCACCTGGGGTTGAATACTTGCTCAGCAGTGAGTGTGTGTGATTACTAAGGAGTACAGAGTACGGTAGTAGAATGACAGCACCTGGGGTTAAAACTCGCTAAGTAGTGAGTGTGTGTGATTACTGAGGAGTACAGAGGACGGGAGTAGAATGACAGCACCTGGTTAAAACTCGCAAGCAGTGAGTGTGTGGGGATTACTAAGGAGTACAGAGAAGAGTAAAAATGACAGCACCTGGGGTTGAACACTCGCTCAGCAGTGAGTGTGTTGATTACTAAGACAGGGAAAGAGACGACTGTTAGACACTTCTGAGAGGAGAGTTGATTACTAGGAGCAAGAGGACAGGAGTAGATGACACACCGGGGGTTTTGGACACTTGCTCGGCAGTGAGTGTGTGTGATTACTAAGGGGACAGAGGGGGGGAAAGTAAATGACGCACCTGGGTTAAAACTCGAAAAGTAGTGAGGGGGGGTTTTACTGGGAGTACAGGACGGAGTAGAATGACAGAATGGGGGTTAATGACTCAGCGTGAGTGTGTGTGATTACTGAGGGTACAAGGACAGGTAGGATGACAGCCCCTGGGGCTAAATATCGCTCAGCAGTGAGTGTGTGTGATTACTAAGCAGGGAAGAGACTGACTGTAGCCACCTGAGAGGAGAGTTGATGTCTGAGCATGTGCGCCCAGGACTGAGGAGCTCTCATCACTGGTCATATCCCCTGGAGACGAGCTGTACACTATGGATCACTAAGGAAGCAGCTAGAACAAAAATGTTGCAGAATTTTTAATGACAATGAATGATGAAAATATTTATTATTTAAATTGCAAGCTTCCCACGTCAATTTTACTTTGTGGTAAAACCTTTTTAAAGGCATCATGTGGTTTGGCAGAGCATGTGACCCAACAGAAGACCAGAATGGAGATCACAGTTTCTATATCCAACCATATTACTAGCACTACTCCTAAAAGCAACTTCTAATGATCTAAGGGGAGAAAAAAACTAATCTATAGAGTTCCTTTAACTGAACAATAAATGATGCCCTGGCGTGTCACAGATGAAAGATCTCAGAATCTTGTATGTGGAAAGCAATGACTGACAATGATTATTTGTCCTCAGTTCTATAGACACAAATCCAAGAATATTGCTTATGTCGGGCACCAAAATTACATTTATTATTTAATTTTTAGTGCAGCATGCTCTGTCCAAGTCACAGATGGGAAAATCCTAGAGTATTGCCAGCACTAAAGCACCAAAAATTACACTTATTATTTATTTGGCAGGGTAGCCTGCCTGTGTAACAGATACAAGAACAACCTGTGATGCAAAAACAATTTTGGTGGAATTAAATATCAACGAGTTGCTATAAAAAATATATATACTACTTACAGTAACAATGGCCCCAGCCAGTAATGTAGTTTGTAGTTTGATTTTGGCAGTCTATTGCAGAGTATACTGCAAGGTCTCTTGTCTATTCCTCCTATGTCCAGTTTTTGTTTGTTGCTGTCCGTTGTCTAGTCAATTTGATATAAGTGATGCATGGAAAAGCAAGGAACGGTGCATGGTGCTAGGAACCTGATATGAATGGCAAGAATTCTCCTGCCACCTTGCCCTTACCTGCTTATTAGGTCAGCAGGAGTTTCTATGTTTTGTCTGTCTTCTCTTGTGTGTGTTTGTCTGAAGTGATTGCATGGCAACTGTTCAGGATACTTGCATGTCAGCTATCCTGACTGTGCACCTGGAGCTTGTTTATATACTCCTAACCAGTATAAAGCTCATTTGAGTTTGGCAGTCTGTTGCAGAGTACACTGTAAGGTTTTTTTGTCTATTACATGGCAACTGCTCAGGATCCTTGCATGTCAGCTGTCCAGTCCATGCACCTGGAGCTCATTAATATACTTCTAAAGGGTATAAAGCTCATTTGAGTTTGGTGGTCTGTTGCAGAGTATATTGCAAGGTCTCTTGTCTATTGCATGGCAACTGATCAAGATCCTTGCATGTCAGCTGTCCTGGCTGTGCATCTGGAGCACATTAATATATTCCTAACCTGTATAATGCTCATTTGAGTTTGTCAGTCTGTTGCAGAGTATACTGCAAGGTCTCTTGTCTATTGCATGGCAACTGATCAGGATCCTTGCATGTCAGCTGTTCCGTCTGTGCACCTGGAACTCATTAATATACTTCTAACCTGTATAAAGCTCATTTGACTTGGCAGTCTGTTGCAGAGTATACTGCAAGGTCTCTTGTCTATTGCATGGCAACTGCAGACTGTTGCAGAGTATACCGTAAGGTTTCTTATCTATTGCATGGCAACTGCTCAGGATCCTAGCATGTCAGCTGTCCAGCCCATGCACCTGGAGCTCATTAATATACTTCTAACGGGTATAAAGCTCATTTGAGTTTGGTGGTCTGTTGCAGAGTATACTGCAAGGTCTCTTGTCTATTGCATGGCAACTGATCAGGATCCTTGCATGTCAGATGTTCCATCTGTGCACCTGGAGCTCATTAATATACTTCTAACCTGTATAAAGCTCATTTGAGTTTGGCAGTCTACTGCAGAGTATACTGCAAGGTCTCTTGTCTATTTCTCCTATGTCCAGTTATTGTTTGGTGCTGTCCATTGTCTAGTCAAGTTCTAGTATATTGTTGTTTCTGGCCTAAGTCCTGTTTGGCTAATTTCTAGAATTTTGTAGTCCTTGAGAATATTAGTTTGGTGTTTGCACAGTTTCTGTTGCACTCTACCCAGGGAATCTCTGAGTCCTAGAGACGCTTTCTGTGATCAAACAATAACAACTACAGCTCACCATGAAAAAAACAGGCCCTTGCAGAGCTCCAATGACAGAAAATAGAAAAGTTATGGGCAGCAGAATAAAGCGATGTAAAGCTATTTTTTTTTAAGTATTTATTTTTAAAAGTAGTAAAATATGATAAAAGTGATGTATATTTTGTAATATAACTTAGAAACAAAAAGGGTTTTGCAAGACTCACCTATATGCAGTCCTATGTTGTTACTAACAAGCCTATTCGGGCTGAATACTCCATGCATGGATCCCCGCCGGCTATTGCAATGAAGCATCCAAAGATTCTCTAGAAGTAGAGTGATGATCCAATAGAGTATATGTGCCAATACTTTATTATATAATCTTCAAGCAGACAGAGAAAGAAGTGAGCATAGCGTCGGCCGACGCGTTTCGCCTTCAACAGAAGCTGAAACACGTCAGCCGACACTATGCACACTTCTTTCTCTATCTTGCTGAAGATTATATAAACAATTTTATACCAGTTTTAATAGTTGTAGACTTTTTTTTACACTTTACAATAAACAGCTTTTAGCACAACACATACAAGATATCTAAAACATAACATTTTCAGTAAAAAACTGGACTACGCGTTTCGCGTCGATCCTCCCATGCCTCCTCAGGTCTCTATCTTTTGAAGATGGTGCAAAACATGGCCCCTAAGAATTGACGTGGATAAAAGTGTCGAGGATGTGGGCACCGTTTTTGGCCCAAATGTTTTATACATATGCTGGACAGGGCGCATGCCAAAGTTTAGTTGTAAATCATGGCATAAAACTGACGCTGTTCTGTTCATAAACGTGCGCGTTATATTATGTGTTTGTTTTAATTTACTGATCTTGAATATTTTATTAGATTTTTTTTTTATTCTGCAAACAAATAAAATATGAAAGTTAACTTGCCCCATTTCCCATAGCCTATGTCTACACTGCACAGAAAAACGTCCGTTTTCGTTGTCTAAAAACGCTGGAGAAACGACTGTAATCATCTCCCATAGACTCTATTGTAAAACCCTCCTGCTGTCTCCACTGAGCTTCTTTTTTCTGCTTGTTTTTTTCACTGGTCGTATTTTGCAGCATGTTCTAAAAACCGCCAGAGCAGAAAATTTACTACAGGAGTCTATGGAAAGCGCCGAACATCTTTTGGCGCGTTTTTTGGTGCGATTGTTCAATGAAAACCCCCAAAAACC
>JAODAL010082802.1:0-11458 GCA_025379985.1 Phyllomedusa bahiana
TTGGGTAGCCCACCACGGGTTTACGAAAGGTGCCAAAAGCCCTTTTTAAAATTTATCCAAATAAAAATTAAAGACAGGTGTTTTTTTTTTCCTTTTGGCATAAAGCTTTGTTGAAAATTCTACTTGTGCATTTAAATTTTTAAATTTCAGAAAATTTAGTAGTCACCACAGGGTAAAAATTTGATGGGTCCCAAAAAAATACCTTTTTATTACCCCGTATACTTTTCAGGCAGGGGGTTTTTTTTTCACTTTTTGGTCAGCCAAGCTTTTTGATAGATCTACTTTGCATTTAAAAATTGAATACAGCAATTTTGTAGTCCCCCACAGGTGAATTGATGGTCCCAAAAAATCCCTTTTTAAATTACCCCGTATATTTTTCCCGGGCAGTGTTTTTTTTCATTTTTTGGTCGCCCAAGCTTTGTTGAAAGTTTCTATTTTTGTTTTTTAAATTTTTGAACCCCAGAAACCCTTTGAAGCCACCCAGGTTACATGGGTCCCAAATTTATCCCTTTTTAAAATATCCGTATACATTTCAGCCCAGGTTTTTTTTTTCACTTTTTGGTCATCGTTTTGTTGAAGATCTACTTTGCAGAAAAAATTTGGGAATAAGAACTTTGTATCCCACGGGTTGATGGGTGCCAAAAAATACCTTTTATTATCAGTATACTTTCAGATACTGTTTTTTTTTCACTTTGGGCCGAGGCCAGTTTTGGGTTGATAAGCCCCCCTGGGCTTAAATTTGAATCCAGCAATTTTTTTGTTTTAAAAGGTTTTGGGAAATAGCTGGATTTCCCGCATTTAAAAGATTTTTCCAAAACTCTTCCTTCCCTTCTAAAATTTTATATTTCTGAACGGGAGCGAAATTCAGGGGGTAAGCGACAAAGGGGGGGGTAACAGGGAGGTAGGGGTACGTAAAGGTGCCCCTTTCCAGCCCCTGGCGACAACATAAAAGCCACGAATCGCATTGCAGGACCGTCGGGCCCTTCATCGCGGGTTTCGGGGCCCGTGAATCTCATTTAAACGAACAGCTCCCCCAAACTTTTTTTTTAAAAGGGGTTTTAATGCAACCGCACCCAGCATCTTACCTCCTCGCCCCTCCCATCAGGGCCAAAAAATATCGTCATCAGCATCATCAGCATCCTTTCCAACATGAAGCAGCCCAAATGTAAACTCGTGAAACCCCCCACTGTGGAAATCCATTTTCTGAAACCTCTTTGATGAAAAAATGTTTTGGGGTCAGAAGGCTTTTTAAAAAGATAAAAGGGGCCCCAAAGGGGAAAGATTTTCCTCTCTAAACCCCCTTTTTACTGATGCCATCAGGGGAGGAGAAGGAACCCGGGTTTCCAATGGGAAAAAAACCCCCGGGCGGTCGCCCAACCCCCTTGCAGTCCCTCTTGTTTTGTACCCCAAACCCTCCTGGTGCAGAATGCGGGACGACGAATCACCTGTGTTGATGTTTATGATGACGTTTTTGGGCGGATCCAACGTGGTCTTTTCACAGAATTTGTTTCAGGCTTCACATGACGAGGAAAGATGAAGGGGTAAGTGTCAGTACGGTCCCCCTCAAAAAGGGAGAGGGGGCCCCGCAAAAATCCGCTGTTTAAAAATCCGCCACCCACGGTCAGCGGAAACCCAGCTCCTCGTTTATCGCCTAAAAAAAGGGGGGGACCTCTAAAAGCCGGGCCCTTTCCCTTTGACCAAGCCTCTGATTCACCCACGATGTCTTTATGCCCCCCTTTCCCGGAAAACGCTTAAAAAGGGGCCCAAAAACCCTTTGGGGGTTTTTTAACCACCCCCAAAAATTTTCTACCCAAAATGCAGCGAATGCATTTTTTGAAATGGGGAGAACATTTGGGCCAAAAAAAAAGGCCCAGCCCGGGACCCCTGGGCCCCCAACCCCCTGTCAAAACCCCTGCCCCGCCTCCCTCCTCCCCGCCCCACCAAGCTTTTCCTCAGCTGCCCTTTTCTCTCCCCATAAATGACGGGGAAATCGCCTCCGCTTCAGCATCCACCGTCGCCGAGTACCCCCCCAGCACCACCAGGGGACCCATCCTACCCCTTCCCCTTTTCCCCATTTTGACAACCTCCCGCCGAAACAGCGGCCAGTCTAGCACCCACCCTTTTCGTCTTCCATTTTTTGGGAGCGGGAAAAACATTTAAAACCCCAAAACCATCCCAAACCCAAAAAAGCCTAAGTCGGCATTGCCACTTTTTTGGGCCCTTTGGGAAAAGTTGCCTTTCCGTCTGGTGGGCACAAATGGATCCGGGGCCCCGTCATGGCCCCTTTCCTGCCCCCAATACCAAACCAGGGGAAAGGGATTCTTTGCCAAAAAGGGCCCCCCCGCCCCGGCCACCCCGTGTCATCCCAAAATTTCAAGCGCGTTTGGGCTGCATCTGTGGCCAGAAAAAAACCCCTCTACCCCCCGACACATGGCCCAGTAACAAAGGGCCCAAGGGGCCCTAATCTCTTGACAGCCACTGGGGGGCTGGGGATGTCTCGGGTTTACGGGGGCTATCACTTGGCGCACGCCCCTTCAAAACCGCAGATGGTGCAGGGCCCCTTTTCCCCCCAAGGGCCCCCGGGGCATCACGTGCCCAGAGAAACCAGCCGGTTGAAATTAATTTCTTTGGAGACCCGGGACACACAGGGCAGGGGCAGTGGCCCGGGCCCCCCGCAACCAGACCGAGCGCTGGCCCGGGTTTTCAAGAAAACCTTTTGCCAGGCAAGGTTTTTGTGCGATAAGGGCGAAAAACGCTGGGGCCCCCCTTTAAATCGGTAGGCCTTTGGGGCAAAATCCCCTTCCTGGCACAAAGTCATGAACCCTTTTCGTCCCAGAAAAATTTTTAAAAGCTACCCCCGGGGCCCCGGGCTGCCCCTGAGGGAAGGGTCGAAGTCAAGTTCGCCCTACCCGTTCGCAACCCCCTTTTGTCCCCCTGGCTGCGTTTTCAGCGTCAACCTCGGCCCTCCCCGTCAACCGTCCATTGTTTTTACGGTGGGAACACGCTGGGAAATTTCCCCCCTCCCAAAAAGCCCCCACGTTGTGGCAGCAACGCAAAGCCAATTTACGCAGTAAAGAAGTGACACATGGGGCCCGACAAGCAGCGGTGCGGGGCCCGGGGGGGTTGAGCCACCGGAGTGAGGCAGGTGAAAGAGCCTGCACCATCCTTCCATTTTTTTAAAAAAGCCCCCCAAAATGGCATTGGGGGACAATTTCCTTTTTCAAAGACATTTTGTTTGATCTTATTTTGGGAAAGATCCCTTGGACACCGGGAAAAAACAGGTTTCCCCCCCCGACGGAGGAAAAGGGGAAAGGACACAAAATGCGGGCATGGAGCCTTCTCTTTCCCCCAAATCCACAAGGCCCGACCGTTTCACAATTTTAACGGGCTTCCCTTAGGCCCGTGGTTTGGGGGGCCAAAGGGCTAGTGCAAAAAGGGAGCGCATCAGCTCTCAGGGGGCATCATCTCAGGGAAGTCATGGCTGTTTTGAAGCTGTGCCGGGGAACGGAGGAGGAGGAGGAGGAGGAGGTATTCCTAGACCCCCACGTGACCGACGTCCCTGCCTTGGAAAGGGGGTTGGGTGCGAATTTGAGGCGGAGGAGGAAGAGGAGGAAGATCAGTTTGCTAGTGCCCCTCGACCCAGACGCTTGGGAAATCAAGGCCCCATCTCTCACATGAGTGTTTGGATGCTCCATTTCCTCCAACATAAATCCTCGCATTGAGGCCATCAAAATGAACAACAGTTACTGGGGGGCCACCCTCCTGGATCCATGGTACACAACACACCTCCGCACTGTCCTTCCACCCACCCAAATAGAGAGTAAAATGCAGGAAATGGAGACCTTGCTGATTTGATAAAACTGGAGACATCTGTTGTGTCTGCTTCACGTTCCTCAAATGTCACGGTGGAACAACATCAGTGACGTGACAGCAGTAGAGTGTCAAGTAGCCATAGCGGCAGCAGGCAAGGTGGCAGAAGCCTAATGGGTGACCTCGGGCAATCTTTATTTACCACCTCACCAACGCATGCAAATGCAGGGCACACATACACACACCAGAGACCAGCTTAAGATCACGGAGCACGACTATCTGCCTCCCAACACCGATGTTTTTGTATGTGTTCCGGACCCAATCGACTTCTGGGTATCCAAATGCACGAATGTACCGAGATCGATCGCACCGCCATAGAGGTGTTGTCCTGCCCAGCAGCCGGCTTTCCACAGATAATGTGGATCGTTTGACTTTCATCAAGATGAATCAGGCATGGATCGTTGATGATGTTGTGGCCCCAATTGCCGAGGTTACCGATTAGTTGCCGGTCTACTTCACATTCCTCTTCAAACAGAAAATGGTCCTCTTGAAAACTTTTTTTAAAATGATCATTTCTTACTGCAATTTTTATTCTCTTTTCCCAACAGTTCATTTTGCTGGTTTTGCTGTGAGGAGACTGTAAAGACAGCAAGGTTTCATGACAACACCGTATTCCATTTACTCACTTTAGCTTTAGAAGTTGTCGCATTGTCAGTGGTTTTGAGGTCATGTTGCTGTGGGTTACAACTATAATTATGGTCTTTTTGGAACAGAAATGTAGCTTCTATGTGGCATTTCTCCATCACAATTTTTAATAGTGGCCGAGAAGTCATTTTTATAATTTTTTGGGTCATGCTGCTGTAAGCCGAGTACCGAGGGCAGGTTTACCAGAATACAGCGAAGTCACGGACAAAGAACACGACTCCAACACCGGCTCAACAGCAGGTTGTTTTACTGAACTTTCTGGAACAAGATAGTTAACAGATCCCCCAAACACAGATATACAAATACATATCTTGGGCCACTGTGCTGAACACAACGCGCCGCCAGGAGTGTATCCTCTGGATGCTTTGGTAACTTTACCTAACCGTAGGGTTCGGAAAGGGCGATAAACCCCTTACCTTTTAATACCGTAAGCACTAACGGGAATAATTGTGTGTGGTGGCGGCTGAGGGGCCCGTGGTTACAGCACGTAGCTTACCCAAATTAGATGATTCTACCCATTTTCCCCCACAAAGGCACATGTGACACAAAACTTTCTCTCAGAGGTGAACGGTTCACATGGATAACACTGTGTTAGCAAGCTCTTTTCCAAGTCCTGAACAGGAAGGGGTTTGTTGGATAACCCTCCTTTGGCCCCGTAGCTGAACCTAACCTAAACTAAACTAGTAGCAGGCCTTCCCACAGTTTCTGAGCTCGTTCGTGCACGCATCCGCTTTAGGTTACCTTACAGATGGCCGGCAATTCCTGTCCTCTGGTGCAGATCCTTGTGGATGGGGTGGATGGTCTGGCTGCAGATGGTCCTCTCTGTCTCGGCAGCTTGTCCTGTTTGGCTGGGCTCTCATTCGGGGAACGACGTCTGTGTAGGCAGGGCAGGCTTCCTAAGTTACTGGACACCCCTCAGTTCCAAGCCTGGCAGGTTCTGGGAAGCTGGATCGTTTTTTTGGCTCTGCTCCTGTGTCCAGCTGCTTGCAGCTTGCTCTCTCAGACTCTTTGTCCCTTTTTTTCCAAAATGGCCGACGCCATGTGAGTGTTATAACATGTGCCTCATTTGCATATCTCAGAAACCAGAAATAGCGGCCTCTTGTGGCCAAACAGCAGAATACAATTAAATACTTCACAAGTGTCATACACAGGACTTTAATTAGTGAACATAATGTGGTTGATCCACTATCCTACACTGCTTTGAAATGCAGCAATACTACAGGACCTATTCTAAAAAATGTTTGTTTTCTAACAGACATTTGTTCTTCACAATTGTCCTAAGTGGCTCAGGGTCATGCTTTGAATTTTCGGGGGCATTTGCTGTGAAAATTTCAGCTATACTACAGGTCCTATTATAAAAAAAATGTTGTTTCTAACAGACATTTGTTCTTCACAATTGTCAAAAGTGGCTCATGGGTCATGTTTTGACTTTTTGGGGGCATTTTGCTGTGACATGCAGCTATACTACAGGTCCTATTTTAAAAAAAAATTGTTTCTAACAGAGATTTGTTCTTCACAATTGTCAAGAGTGGCTCAAGGGTGATGGTGCTGTCAGAAACCGAATAGGTAGGACACTGTTAATGGACACATTTTGAAAAATGACTTGTTTTTGCAAAATCTTTAACATAGCTATCAATCCCTGTATTGAGACAACCCATTTAAATACAATTAAAAAAGAGAAACAAAGACATGGTGGGATTCCATCCTATTTTAAAAATGTGTTTTCCTAGAATAAACTACTAAAAACTTGCATGTACAAAATAGCTGTAAAAAAAATTCCTCTGAATTGTCAGGTACAGGAAAACTTGACCAGATGTGGGTTTTTCCCAGAGGACATGGAATATGGAGCACGGACAGAGAACAAAGTACAAGACAATTTCCTCCAGCATTTTTGATTAAAATGAAAAAAAAAAATGCCAAGAAAAAGGGCACCTGGGTGGAACAGACGTTAACCACCAGTATTGCCAAGTGGAGCTCAATTGGTCCCGCACTCATACGAGGGGCAACGGCTACCCAGGTCTTGACTGTGTACTGAGGAAGGCGGGAGGTCTTACCTCACACTTCCGCTTTTCCGCACTCTGCTTCACACGACTGTTTTTCGTTCTAGCGTCATAAGGGCATTTTAACCGTGTTAATAGATGACAAACGCCAAGCCGGGCTCTCATCGCACCCACTGTATCTCCGTCCTGGCTGCTGAACCCTTTGTTAATAATGACAGACCTAGCCTGGTCTCTCACCGCACCCACTGTAAGTCTGGCAGCTGGACCTCCATGTTAACAGATGGCGACGGCAGAATTTTGGGCTCTCACCATTAGGGCAATCAGGAGAGCTTCAAATTTCTCTAAAAAATCAGATTTTGAAAAAGGTGAATTTCTGTGAGGTTAAGTAGTGTCAAAAAGGGTCCAGGGCTGGACACAATTGCAAAATTGAGGCTTAAAATTTTCTGGGGGGCTGGAGTCACTATGGGGTCGCATCATTGATCTCCAGGGGAGCCCTGTCCCTAATAAATGAAGAAGGATTTGGAGGAAAAATGAAACCATTGAATTGATTGGCGAATCAGTCTCAAAGCCGGGAGGGCAAATGTCTTCTCAACTAAGAAGGTTTTTGGATGATAGGACATTTGTATTACTTATGGGGTATGCGGACGAATTAACACATCTACACGTGTAAAAAATCCTTTAAAAAACTGCAGGGAGGCGCGTATGTTTAGTTATCACACTTGAAAAAAAAGCAAAATGGTAATAATGTAAAACAATAAATAAAACTTCCCTAAATAAAATTCTGTAAACAAATGTCAATTACCAAAAAATATAATAAATGAGAGTTACGTACAAAATGGGCATAGTGGCACTTTGTGATCTGTGGGTCAAACGGGTTTAGGGGTCATGCTGTGGCCCAGGACAGGTATATCTATGTCCAGTGAAACTAAAATGGGTGTTGAAAGACTCCTTTTTCCGGCACTTTTTAAATGTGGGGCTCATGCAGGTTTGGGGCCATGCTGTGGCCCAGGACAGTATAGTCTATTCCAGTGAAACAAAATGGTGGTTTGAAAGACTCCTTTTTTCCGGCACTTTTTAAATGTGGGGCTCATGCAGGTTGGGGCTCATCTGTGGCCCAGGACGTATAGTCTTGTCCAGTTCAACTAAAAATGGTGGTTGAAAGACTTCCTTTTCCCATCACTTTTTAATCTGTGGGCCAGACGGGTTTTTAATGGTCATACTGCAGTACAGGACAGATAAGTTAATATCCAGTTCAACTAAAATGGTGGTTCAAAGACTCCTTTGCCCGGCACTTTTTAATTTGGGGGTCATGCAGGTTTAATGGTCATACTGCGGTCCAGGACGGGTATAGTCAATGTCCAGTCCTAATTGTTTGAGCGATTTTTATCGACAAAGTTGAAATCGCAAGGTTTTTATGGTGTTTCGAAATTCCAAAACAGGGCATAATTAAGGTTAAAAATCTGTGCATCATCTATTAAGATCGCGCCTTTTCGGCGCTTCCTGTAATTTTGGGGCCACAAATCAGATTACAGAATAGAGCAGGGTGAGATGTTGTGCGACGTCATGACTGGGATGTGTAATGGTTGCGTTTTGGCTGGAAAATCACATGACCTCGTTTTAAACATAGAACAGCGTTTCCTGTTTCAGCCTCAGTTCTCTCAGCGTCTCATAGGGAAAAAGGAACCTGCGCTCTGCCTGTGCCAAACAGCTCACAGCGAAATTAGTCTATTTCTGCACAGAGAAACCTCTACTATTAGCTGTGATCCTTCCAATTTAGTTAGATTAAGATTTGAAATTTTATGTAGTTAGCTAAAATTTTAAAGCAGCATCTACCGCTGTAAATTCACGGCGGGGAGCGGGGGGTTGGGGGGGGGGCCCGCGGGCGAACACAGACAAGCCTATCTATAAAGAAACACTGGATAAAGTTCACCAAACTTAGTGTAGACATTGTAGTGGAATATCTTTATTAATTTAAAAGTTTGCTATTGAAATATTTCCTGGATATTGGGCAGCCTGAAATTGGATACACATCATTTCTAGTAACTGCAGGTCTCTTTGTTAGCTGCAAAACTCCACTTTTATTTTCAGTATACATTTCAGATAGGTGTTCAAATTTTTCCCATTAACCTGTGACTGTTGATATAACCACCTGCAGTTAATTACAATCCAGCAATCTTGTAGTCAGCACAGGTTGTTGTTTCCAAAAATACCGTGTATCGTACGAAAACATCACAGTTACTGTTTTTTTTGACTTTTGCGCACCCAGCATTGTTTTATTGACCAGCATCTACGTAAATCTTAAAACACAATTCTATATTCACCACAGGTGAATTGAAAGGTGCAAAAATACCGTTTATTATATCAAAACATAACAGTTACGTGTTTTTTTTGACTTTTTCACACCCAGCATTTTTCATTGACGCAGCATCTACGTAAATCTTAAAACAGCAATTCTATATTCACCACAGTGAATTGAAAGGGGCAAAAAAAACCGTTTATTATACCACAACATAACAGGTACGTGTTTTTTGACTTTTGCACACCCAGCATTGTTCATTGACGCAGCATCTACGTAAATCTAAAACAGCAATTCTAAAATTCACCACAGGTGAATTGAAAGGTGCAAAAAAATACCGTTTATTATATCAAAACCTAACAGTTACGTGTTTTTTTTACTTTTGCACACCCAGCATTGTTCACTTGACGCAGCATCTACGTAAATCTTAAAACAGCAATTCTAATTCACCACAGGTCAATTGAAAGGTGCAAAAAATACCGTTTATTAATCAAAACATAACATTTACATGATTTTTTTGACTTTTGTGCACCCACATTGTTCATTGACGCAGCATCTACGTAAATCTTAAACAAGCATTCTATATTAACCACAGGTGAATTGAAAGGTGCAAAAAATAAACCGTGTATTATACGAAAACATAACAGAACGTGTTTTTTGACTTTTGCGCACCCAGCTTTGTTCATTGACGCAGCATTCCACGTAAATCTTAAAAAAGCAATTCTTTTATTTACCACAGGTGAATTGAAAGGTTCTGTGACTATTTATAACCTAATGTGTTTGCCTAAGATGTACACTATCCATTTGACTGTTGTGGATGTTAATTTCAGCTTCTTTCCAGCCTTGTTTGGGTGTAATAATGAAGGTGTTGTTTTCTCTCCCCATATACTTTTAAAAGGTCATCGCTCATAATCGACGCTCATAATCGAAAAAACCTTATCGATACGGCCGACTATATACTATCGATCGATCTCGATAGCCAACGCAATCGCTCAACACTATCCAGTTCAACTAAAATGGTGGTTGAAAGACTCCTTTTCCCAGCACTTTTTAATCTGTGGGTCAGACAGGTTTAGTGGTCATACTGCGGTACAGGACAGATATAGTTAATGCCAGCCAACAAAATGGTGGTTGAAAGACTCCCTTTTTTTCCGGCACTTTTTAATCTGGGTATGCAGGTTTGGGGTTTCGTGCTGCTTCCAGACAGGGATATTCAATCCCCATTCAAAAAATGATGGTTCAAACATTTTTCCTTCTGGCACTTTTTAATTTGTGGGTCTGCATTTAAGGCATGGGGGTTGAAAGACGGGATATAGTTTTTTTCCCTTTGGGGCTTTATAACCAATTGGTTTGCCAAAGATGTAGCAGTATCCATTTGACTTTGGGGATGTTAATTTCCCCAGCTTCTCCAGCCCCTGTTTGGGTGTAAAATAAGGTGTTGTTGCTCCCCCCCATAGACTTTAAGGGCATCGTGATAACTTTACGACTATGGATATCTTATTGAAATTTGCCGATACGACATGACCTAAACATAGCCCGCGTAATCGCTCATTCACTAATGAAGCCCCGGATCTCCTCGCCTTGCTCTTCTGGAATTTGGCAGCGTATTTCTCCCCAAATGGAGATAATAGTTAATGTTTAACCGTGTTAGCCTAGAAAAGTAGTAGAAAGGAAGAAATCCATACCTTTTAAGGCTAACTGAGAATATTTTATGGGACTTTCGAAGAACTACTCCCTTTTCTTCAGACAAGTTATACAAAAAATTAAAAAAATTCACGGGCTTTTTATACACACAAACAGGACTTCAAAGGATCTTAAAAATTTTTAAACATAACAAATGCAATAAAAAAACAAGTCATTACAAAACAGGCAAAAAATTAAACTATCGGGAAACTTGTGAACGGCAGAGGGGTCTAAATCTGCTGTCTTATCTCACAGCCATCACGTGAATTTGTGGCCACACAGTTTCACATATATTTGACAAAAAACTAGCAGGGATTTTTAAACCCATTTTGCAGGGTCTGAAATTTTTGCATTTAAATTTAAAAAATTCCCCTTCCTTTCCCCCCCCTCGTCTTAAAATGTCCCTTAAAAACCACAAATCTTCAGTCTTCAAAAACAGTGGTCCTCTCTGAGAATGTTTGCCACTGGAAGATCATTCTAAAGTTTTAATTTGAATCTTTGGGGGTTTTATTCGCTTGGGGAGTCTCTGTCCTGTTTTTCCCCCCAATAAGGGCCCGTGGGCGGGCATTTTCGCCACATAATCAAATACAAAACCCAATTTCAGACCGCAGGAAAAGTCCCCCCCCAAATTTTGTGCCCTGCGGGACTGGGGACAGGTACACTGTCAGCAGTGGGGGATGTGCCCCAGGCTTTCACCTTTTTTGCAGGCAGGGTGAGGGGCCATTTTCATTTGGGGCCTTCAGGGGGCTCCGGATAATAAACGCCGCAGGGTTTTGGGGGTTGCCGAAGGAAAGGGGGAGGGGGGACGGGAAATTTCTTTGAGTTATTGTCCTATTAGCACAGGTTTAAGTTCCTTGGCAAACTTTCCCCTAGGGTCTCCAGCGTGGGTTGTAGTTACAACTAGGGGGACCGTTCTTCCTTTTCTCTTTTTCTCAACCCAACCCCTTTGCGTTTTAGTCCGATT